>VMBQ01001201.1:70892-122714 GCA_007657795.1 Dreissena rostriformis
AAAACAGTTTCAGAATAAAGGTAAACTATACTGTTGTTATATTGACTACCGGAAGGCATATGACGTCATCAATCGCGGCCAATTATGGAGTAAGATGATTAATGTGGGCATCGACGGTAAACTATTAACACTTATTCGATCCATGTACGATGAAGTGAAATTACAGGTTAAACACATGGGTAAGTTATCAGACGTATTTAATAGTAACGTCGGCTTATTTCAGGGGGAGATAACCTCGCCCATATTGTTTTCTCTCTTTATTAACGACATCGAATTTGGTTTGCAAAATGGAATAAACGCCGGAATTACACTAGATCAAATATCGATATATCTATTATTATTCGCTGACGACGCGGCTTTATTTTCTGAAACACCGGAGGGTCTTCAAGAATCATTAAACAATTTAGAAACCTACTGCGATAAGTGGAATTTAACGGTAAACATTGAAAAAACAAAGGTCATGGTATTCCGAAAAGGTGGCACAATTAGTAAAACATTAAAATGGACATATAAAGGTCAAGAAATAGAAATTGTTAACAATTTTAATTACCTTGGAATTGTCATGTCAAGCGGTGGATCTTTTGCGTCCGCAACAAATACATTGTATGGCAAAGCTTTAAAAGCGATGCATTCTTTGTTCACTCTCAAAAAAGACATGAACGTACCTATAAATATCATGTTAAATTTATTTAACGCATATGTATCATCAATTTTAAACTATAACTGTGAGGTATGGGGATTTATGAAAGCGGAAAACATTGAGCGCGTCATTCGTAAATTTTGTAAAAGAATATTGAATGTTAAGATGTCAACAAACTCATTATCGCTATATGCCGAAGTTGGTCGATTCCCCTTGTATTTAGACAGGTATGTCAGGATCGTGAAATACTTTTTGAAATTATATACTGTAAAACAGGGTAATTGTATTCTTAAACACATTTTACTATCACAGAGATTAGAAATTGAACGCAAAAATAACACAAACAATTGGTCATCGAAAGTACGGGACATTCTTAACCAAACCGGTTTTTACGATGTATGGCTATTCCCCGAATCTGTGAACTCTAATCAATTAATACCGCTACTTAAAACCAGAGTACGAGACCAGTATATCACTAACTGGAATACAAGTGTCACATCATCTAGTTCAATGATTTTATATAAAGAATTGAAACCAATATTCGAAAGATCTGCGTATCTTGATATTGTTGAAAATAAAAAACATAGGAACATTATTACAAAATTACGTTTGTCGTCTCATAAATTATTAATTAAAACGGGTAGACACCAGAACATTTTCAGAGATCTACGCAAATGGGTATTATGCAACCTCAATGATATCCAGGATGAATATCACTTTGTTATTAAATGTCCTTTTTATGCCGATATTAGGAATACATTAATTCAAAGTATTACAGATCACGACCTAGTATGTTCAAGTTTATCGAACTACTTAATTGTTCAAACAAAAACGTGTTAAGACAACTTGCCGTTTTTTGTTTAAAATGCTTTAAAAAGCAAGAAAATGTGCTATATGTGTAGTATAAATTATATATCTTCCACAAAGACAATAAGCTTAAAATAATGGTATATGTGTTACAATTATTATTCTTCGTGTTAACATAATATGATCACTTTGTATTAACCCCATCCATGTGACATTCTCACTAAAACATGTTGTATGTCATTCCTTTTTTTTTAAATTGTTCTTTCCTCAAAATGATGTATGTTTTGTATATAATTTTAACGCATGCTGTTATTGCATATGTATGTTTATGGCGATGAGCTGTATGCGTAAGCTAAAATAAAATATTCTGTTCTGTTCTGTTCTGTTTATCTCAAAACGAGAGAAACATTCATCGGAACGTCCCATCTAAATGCAAGAATTAGAACTAGCGCTGGTAGTTTCTGTTCCTGGCATATGTACGTCGTGATAAGTCAGATTTAATTATTGGTTAAGAACGGATCTGAAATTAGCTTACTGAAAATCTCTGCTCAATCAAAAGTAAGGCATGGATACGAGATATGTTAATCAATATTAACTATTTTCAATGAAATACAATTCGGCAGAGCACGCTGAAAAAAAATGATACATGGAAACGATGCTGGACCTGTAATCTTCCAGTATGCATTTTTAACAGAACAGAACAGAACAGAACAGAACAGAATAACAGCATGCGTTAACGAGACATTCATGTTTCTGAACACTATTTCTCGACAAATTAGATGTTTGATTGGTACGTATTGGGCTGAATTGTGTAACTTCGTTTGTTCCGTACCTTTTCCAAATAGGATTTAGTTTTTATTAAGATTATTTCCTTGCTGTATTTTCATTAGCCAATTAGTAAGCTATATGGTTTCTATATGTATTAGACATAATAATTTACATGTTGTGTGCGATCAGTTTTGTACAAACGTAATTTGTGTCGTTGATATAAATATATAAACTGTATATTGTTTCAAATACATTTGATTATCTATTCATCATGAAACCTTTATCATCTAAGTGCTTTGTACACGCCAATGCTTCCTATTTTTGGTTGGTGTCTGAAATTCTGGATAATTTGTACCGAGTTAATTTTATATAATAGTTGTTTTGGTCTTTAACTTAACATGTGTACAGTCAATAGCTATGCCTTAAGTAAGCATCGTAATATCGAAACCAAAATATTATAACTTAAACATACGTTTGTGTTACTCTATTATGTGCGTATTGTTTATTCAAATGTGTATGAATATATATCTGTCTGATTTACGATCTTGTTGACTTCTGTGTTTCAGCAAACTGTAAACGAGATCAATTATAAAAAACTACATATGAAACGCAACGTTTACTAGCATTTGCATAATGCTTATTCAACCAACGTATACCTAAACAATATTTAGTTAAAAACATAATTGTTTTTGAATATATTCCAATCAAACGAATAATAAGAAACGTTCGTGGTACTTCCCGATATATCAAGCGCAAAGCAACCTCAAGAGATTAATCTTATTCCACAGCAGTAGTCTGTATCGAGGTTAAAAAAGATAGAAAATAGAACAATTCAAAGGTGAACGTAATTCATAATTAATACGGACATATATGGTAATATATATCAATATATAACGAGATGGTGTCATAAAGTATTATGCTTTCGATGCAATCGAACTAAAAAAATAAAATAAATTAAACTCATATATCATTGATATTAGAAATAAAGCCAATGCCGGAAACATCGTATACACCCAATAATGTGAAATAAATTGTCCGCAGTTCTTGGCGAATACGTGTATCGATGATGTATGTTGGACATTAACTATCTGAAATAATCATCATGTCTTCGGTCTTCGTGAATCATGAATTTCACTGTAAACTAGGAACTATAGACATCAGCAACTCGGACCGAAACTATAAACGCACATTATAAAACAAATATATTTACAGTATAATCACACGTTTGGAGACAACATAATTGTTTTTCGAACGCCGTCATGGTCAATTATGTGCAAAGAAGACCCCATCTGCTGGCTATTAAAGAACGACATGTATGTTGTCATCTATATTATATGAGTGTAAAATTATACATAATTGACTTATTCAAAGAGCCAAATATAAGATTTTTTTCTGTTTGTTCTTAATTTACTTTAGTCGTAAATATGTTATGCAATTTCTCTTATCTTTCATTAACAATCTTTTATAATAACCCTTTAAAATCTCTATTTATTCTTAGCCAAGAATATTAAGTAAACAATTGATGATGTTGTTGCACTGAAATGTAGATTCGCCATATCCAGATAGGACAAATGTTTTACATAATCAATGATGACATGACTGTAGCCGAAAACGGTGAACCTTGTGATTTTTCAATGTACAATCAGATGTATCATTATTTGGAATAAGATCATAAATAATACTTGTTTTGTACAACGTTACAAAGACTTTATACTAATTATTTTGTTATCACGTACAATGACCCAAATATAATCGTAGGTATTTGTTTTTAATATTATTTAATGAATGGTCGTCATGAAGATTCGAAATTTAAATTGCCATTCAACATATATCGGTAAATACTGTTTGAAGAGGATGCTATCAACATGACAACCATTCATGGAATATATCAACACTCATCCAACCACTAAAACGTTTTATTACAAAAAAAGCATAAACATAAGTATAGGAACAATCGAAGCGACTAAATAAAATGAATCCACTCAATGACAAAAACTGTATTGATGACCAAATATACCAACTATATGCTTATATATTGTCGTATAGAAATCGAGTTATGGTGTTCTACCAGCGAAATGTATACGTACAGAACAAACAATCCCGCGGTAGTTGTTCACCACTGGTTAAACATAAACAGGTCAGTCTTTTAAATGCTCATTGGTTCGCCAAATGTATAAAAACAGTCACGCAATCATAAAGATGCATGTGAAAAATTCGTACTATTCCAAAAGAGCCTTATCGATTTGCAAGGCGCCTTAACAAACAAGACACGCAAATTCCCTTTATATTTCTCAATATCCTAGAGCAATGTGGTCTAGAAACCAATATAATTTCACGTTCGCTTCACTCGAACAGTATTTGATTGAACCAATTGCTGTTGGTGGTCTATATTGGATTGTGTGAAGATTGTGAGTAGTGTTGTAACGATTTATTGCATTTATATTCCGGATAATTTTCGAGTTAGATATGATCAAAGAACAGGTAGGTAGGTGTATTATACTCACCTGTATATGAGCCGCTTCAGGTTCAAAGGGGTTCATGTCATATGCGGCAAGCCTAGCTCTAGACCAGCCATTAGCGCAGTCTGGCCAGGAGCAACCCTGTCCGATAATGAGATTACGAAATATTGCGCTACTTTATAGCGTACAGGGTAGATCTGAAGCTAAGCCAGCCGCATATTACATAAGACCTTTTTTCGCTTGACGCGGCTCAAATATGCGCATGTTAGCTAGGTTTTCCGATGCAATTCGTTATACACTTGTATAAAATTAAAAGACCTTTTTCTAAAAGACAAAATTAATATAGGATCTCAGTCAGTTGTTATTTTACACCATATTGTTTGAAAAGAGTTCATGCATTGAATTAGAATGCGATCCTCATACACTGCTCAACTTTTCAATTTTGCCTGAAAAGGGGTATTATTTTAAAAATTTCAGTATGTATTTTAAATGAGTATGCGTATTTGCTTCACACTTTATTAGCACACTTAATGTATAAATAATATTTGGTTAATTGTGATGTTTTTTCAAACAGCACAGTGTTTTGCATTTACTCTGAGAAGTGGTTTTCTTACATGCCTTTCACTTATTTCTTTACATAACCTACATGACTATCGTGGCCAATTAAATATGAGACGCGTAGTGCAAAAATAGGTATTATACCAGTTTCGTCCAGCGTACCACCCGACAAGCCTGCGCTTTCGAGCATTCAGGTGTTGAGCTTTCGAGTCCCTTTACAAGTTATGCAAGATTTCCTGCTCTCATTTGTGGACATAGTGAAATCTTTTAGTTGTTTTATCTCAAGCAGAGAGAAACGTTCTTCAAAACTTTCCATCTAATTGCAAGAATTAGAACTAGCGCTTGTAATTTCTGTTCCTGGTATGTTTACGTCGTGACAAGTCAGATTTAATTATCGGTTAAGAAAGGATCTGAAATTAGCTTACTGAAAATCTCTATTCAATCAAAAGTAAACGTAAGATACAATATACGTTAATCAATATTATATATTATATTATGTATTTTAAACCTAAATAAAAATCATCAAAATCATCAACTATTTCAAATGAAATAAAATTCGACTGAGGACGCTGAAAAAATGCTACAGGGAAATGGTGCTGGACATATTTTTACTCTACCCGTAGGCATGTTTAACGATACATGCATGTTTGAACTCTATTCATCGGCAAGTAAGATGTTTGATTGGTCCGTATTGGGCTGAATTGTTTAACTGTGTTTGTTCTATTCCTATTACAAATAGGATTAAGTATTTATTTAGATTATTTCCTTGCTTTATTTTCATTAGCCACATAGTAAGCTATATGGTTTCTATATGAAATAGACATAATTATGTACATGGTGTGTGTGATCAGTTTTGTACGAACGTAATTTTTGTCGTTGATCTAAATATATACTGTATATTGTTTCAAATACATTTGATTATCTATTCATCATGAAACCTTTATCATCTAAGTGCTTTGAACACGCCAATGCTTCCTATTTTTGGATGGTGTCTTAAATTCTGGATAATTTGTACCGAGTTAACTTTATACAATAGTTGTGTTGGTCTTTAACTTAACATGTGTACAGTCCATAGCTATGCCTTAAGTAAGCATCGCAATATCGAAACCAAAATATTATACCTTAAACATACGTTAGTTTAACTTTATTCTGTGCGTATTGTTTCTTTAAATGTGTATGAATATACATTGTATATCTGTCTGATTGACGATCTTGTTGACTTCTGTGTTTCAGCAAACGGAAAACGAGATCAATTATTTAAAAAAAACTATATATATTATACGCAACGTTAAATAGCATTTGCATAATGTTTATTCAACCAACGTATCCCGAAACAATATTCAGTTAAAAACAGAATTGGTTTTGAATATATTCTTATCAAACCAATAATAAGAGACGTTCTTCGTAATTACCGGTAAAACAAGGGCTAAACAACCTCAAGAGATCAATCTTATTCCACAGCAGTAGTTTGTCTCGACGGTAATGTCTAGTAAAGACCCAATTGCTTTCTATTATAGACATAACGATACCGTTGTTCGGAAGGTTTGTACAACAGGCAATTTAATAGATGCGTGATCAATCGCATAAGTAGTTTTTATTTTCCTGTGTATCTGTTTGTGGACAATCAAGTGTTCAATGGTAGGCATGTTAAGTACAGGTTCTTCTTATGTAAATACACCGATTATATTGCCTGTGTTGACAACAAAAATATTTATTGTTGGTTTTAGACACGCGCATATTTGCTTGTACCTTCGGTTTACTCAATGGAACTCAGCTAAGTATACTATTTTCCATATCATTATGATTTCACTGCAAAGTTTGAAACTCATGACGTATAGCCTATATTATTCACGACATATACCTAACATATATCAACACGTAAACACAATCAAGTGCACACAAACTTCAAATGTCCTTAAATCTTGAACTTGTTGTTCACGAACATGCATGCCTCTTTACTAAGAAAACTCTTTATGTTTCTTCACAATCTTTGCGAGTGACTTAGCCTACGTGTACACAATGGATTACTGGTGTGTAGGAATGTTGGTTGGGGTTTTTATAATATCGAAACGTTAATTGGTCATCGTAATGTTTAGTTTATGTGGCGAATGCCAAGTTATTTGTCTCGTGGTGATGTATTGAATGAAGAAGGAACACATAATGATATTAAGTCACACAACTGCACAATAAGACTAATAAATTATAAACAACATCATTTTTTAACACTTGAAGACGTCATAAATAGTTTACGGTCATGACGATAAATAGCTTACTTCGATCCGATAGGTCGAAATAAGTGCGTATGACATCCAACAGTATGACATGTAATACGTGACAATATAACGTTTTGCTGTATACATTTATGCGGTAAAAGTGTGTTGATATGACGATACATAAGTTTTTATTGTCCTTGTATTAATTAATCATGACAACTTTAAGTAACTTAGCTAGTTCAACATTAACTGAGCAGTTCGGTGCTCAATAAACGTTTCCATATTATGCTATATAGTAATCGCCATCGACATTTATATTACATTTTGTGATATCCAAACAAACACTTATCGAGCTAATATATCAACGAGACTATATTAACACAACACCCAGACATCAATAACTAAATCATCAATGCTTATAATTCTATGAATCCTGACATCGTCTACTCTATGTTTGATATTTTATTCACATATCGATTTACCCTAGACACGTTTTTTAAGAAGTGATGCGTTTTTTCTGACCCGCTGTCACTTTATTCAAACGTGACAGAATGTGTGCTATTTCACAAGCGCAAAATCGGAATTTTGGATGTGAAATTATCACAGAAAATAATATCATATAAATTTCGTAAGGCTGGTGTGTTGATGTGATTCTTTGAACATTTTAATGTCGCTTGAATACAAGATATGTTTAACGAGACGGTGAGTTTCTTGTTGTAATATACGAAATAAAATAGCTGCATTAATAACATGTAATATTGTTTTTAAGTTCTAAGGCTTTTGATGTTATTTGATTGTTTTTTAAAAGAAAAACAATCGTCAATAAAATTAATCAGATCCGATCAAAGAGTTTTTACTTATTCTAACTCGAGTAATTCAGTTATTACAACAGGGTAGAGCGTTCTCACACCTTATTTTTATGGGCTGTTGATACAGATAATAAAACGTCTAAACCTGGGTTATACAGCTACGCCGAAAAATGTTGCATATTTCGTTTGGCATTGTTCGGCTAGTAGGTTAAACAAGGTATCAATTTACATTCAGGCATCTACCGAGTAATTTACGTGAAATAAATATTTCATCAACATAAAAGTAACCAAACACATGTAGGTGGTGAGCGTAAAGAATGAGAAATTCATATAATTGTAATGTTATTTAGATTACGTATCTTGGATCCATTCACAATTTCCAACAGTAAACACTGAACACCAACACGACACTTAAGATCAGAGTTCAAATAGCTTCAAAATAATGACGTCGTTTTGTCATTCCGATTAAACAGAATATTCCGGAATATAGTGATCAGTAGTTATGTTGTCTTTTTTCAATTTACATTCCATCGCAGCAATTTTGAAAAAAATGCGTGTAAAAAGTATATAGGAATATGTACGTTATACTGAAAACAAACCCATGTTCAAAAAGCACCAACATAACATTAGATGACGACAAACAGGTTTCCTAGCTTTTACAAAATCCGATAATTTCAGTCAAACACAATTCAAATATATTTGAACAGACAGGGTAAATTTTCATCTCAATTGAACAAACCTAATTTGTCACATTAAACATTATCAAAAGTGGTTCATACGGAATGGCAAAAACTATGAAGGCAACAAAGAATCACAAAAACAATATATAACTTGGTTAAAGTGTCGCCCCAAATCAAGGACAATCGTGTCATTAGTAAATGAGTATTGATTCAAATTTCTTTTCCAAGATAAGGTTTCTGTTAAAGTAATCCTATTAGTTAGTTGATATAATTGAACATGCAGTTTGTTTTTCGCTAAAGCTCCTGATCGAAATTTGTCAACAATTTGGCAAAATTACAATAAAAATGTTATAGTTCAAAATAGAAGTATGCATTATTTTCGCACAAGTAAAATAACACTCCTAAGAAACACCTCTTAAATACAGAATTGTTTATGAATAATCATCGATCGAAATCGGTAAAATAAATAAGCGTTTGTTATTGTTGTCACCTTGATGTCCCGGGTTCGAATCCAGTGAAGGCGAATAATTCAAATTTGTCTTGCTACCATACGTATTTTAAACCATTCCAAAGATTACAGTTTATGTAGCATATTTTATTTAGTTATCATATTTAATTATTTATTGTATAACAGTTATAATTGTAAAAAAACAACAATTATTCACATTTAAACGAAATATATCAAAATCTATTAACAATTCCCTTAGTAGTTGCAGACATAGATCCATATCTTGAGGTCTCTGATCATTTCTCTGGCACGTTGGATTTTTGGGAATGATCTATACTCAGTCAAATGCTTCGTTTTATTATGGCTGTGATAAATATCAATAATATCGTAGCATCTAGCAACAATAGTGAAATCGGACACCATTGTTCAATTTCCCGCTGGCTTGGTTTCCGCATGTCATCTGATAATTGTTGTCTATATAGTCGCTCGGTGTATTTAGGCGTTTGGAAACATCAGAGATATTTCATACACGTCGCTCACATAGATCTAATCGATCAGTTGCGGTTTCGTCGTTCGAGGAGATAGAAATACACACGATTGCTTTTATATCATTTCGTACAGGCTGATGCCCGTAGACTATCGTACTAAGACTAATACCATATTGGACCTTCCAGGCCAGGGGCGGGGTTAGTGATCCATTGGAAGTACGCGGACTACGGGATCGTATGGTCCTGCGTTTGAATTCTAAGAATAACACTGAAAGTTTCTTAAGCAAGAACATCATCCCACACTTCCTCCTCTAAACCTATGTGTATAAAGGGGTACATGTGAAGTAAATATTCCGTTGTTTCATACTGCACCCAGTGTTAACGGAGACGACTTGTAACCCAGTAAGTTTTATTTAGTCAGCTGTAGATGCAAGTTTATGTCAGAATCAGACTATAAACATGACCCTATAGCCATTTATTTTTACGATTTATATTCTAATCAAATGCTTGGAAAAGAATGGTCACCTGAAAACATTTAAACTCACTATGGACGATATTGCGCCTTAACTTTGTACTTAAGCTAATCTAGGGTATTGTTCAATATGTTGAAACGAACATATACATTTATGATCGATTAATCATTGCAAACGTTTAAAACAAATTTTCTAATGAATTAAGAAAATACCCATTACTTCATTCGAAGCATAAAATTGTCGACATAATAATCATACACAATTATTTGATTAAGAACACCTACATTTATATGTTGCAATGTTCGATATAATAATCATACACAATTATTTGATTAAGAACACCTACATTTATATGTTTCACAAGACATATTTTGTTTTCAGTTAGCATGCTGATAAACTGTCGTATACAACTTACAATTTGCAAAAGATAGAAAATAACACAATTAAAAGATACACGTAATTCATAATTAATACTGACATATGTGGTAATTTATATGACTATATTACGGACTCGAGATGGTCTCATAAGCGTTATGCCTTTGATGCAATCGAACTAAAATAAAAAAGGTTTACACTAAACCCATATATCATCGATATTAGAAATAAAGCCAATGCCGGAAACATCGTATACACACAACTATGTGATATAAATTGTCCGCAGTTCTTGGGGAATACGTGTATCAAGGATTTATGGAGGACATACACTATCTGAACTAATCACTAAGTCTTCGGCCTTCGTGCATCACGAAATCTCAATGAATGATAGTAACTATAGACATCAGCAACCCTGACAGAAACTTCAAACGCACATTATTCAAATATATGTGAATAGTATACTCACATTTTTTGAGACAACATTATTGTCATTCGAACGCCATCATGTGCAATTATGTGCAAAGAAGACTCCATTTTCTGGCTATTTAAGAACGATATATGTATGCTATCATCTATATTATATGAATGTACAATTATACATAATTGACTTATTTAAAGTGCCAAATATTAGAAGAAATATTTCATTTCGTTGTTAATTAATTTAAGTATTTAAGTAGTAAATATTTTATGCAACCCCTTCATCGCTCATGAACAATATTTTATAATAACTCTTTAATTTCCTATATATGCTTAATGAATATTGAGTAAACAATTTATGATGTTGTTGCACTGGAATGTAGATGCGGTTGCACAGGAATGTAGATGCGGTTGCACTGGAATGTAGATGCGGTTGCACAGGAATGTAGATGCGGTTGCACTGGAATGTAGATGCGGTTGCACAGGAATGTAGATGAGGTTGCACTGGAATGTAGATGCGGTTGCACAGGGATGTAGATGCGGTTGCACTGGAATGTAGATTCGCGAAAACCGGATAGGACAAATGTTGTACATAATCAATAATGGAATGACTGTAGCCGGAAAAGGTAAACCTTTCGAATTTTCATTGTACAACAAGATGTATAGTTATTTGGAATAATTATTTTGTTATCACGTTACAACGACTATAACCTGACCCAAATATAATCTTCTTTAAAATTATATTCAAGAATAGTCAACATGAAGATTCGATATTTAAAAGGAAATTCAACACATAAAGGTAATAGTCGTAAACACTATTTGAAGAATATTCTATCAGTACGCATTTAACCACTAATACGTTTTATTACTCATAGCATGAACATAATAATACAAACAATCGAAGTGACTAAACAAAATGAATCCACTCAATGACAAAACCGGTGTTGATGATAAAATATATCAAATATTTGCTTTTATATCGTTGCATAGACATCATTTTCTGTTGATATGCCTGCGAAATGTATACGCACGCACCACTGGTTACACATAAGCAGGTCTGTCTTTTAACTGCTCATTGACTCGCCAAATATGGAAAACAGTCACGAAATCATACAGATGCATGTAAAGAATTCGTTCTATTCCAAAAGTGCCTTATCGATTTGCAAGGCGTCTTCACAAACATGCGCAAATCCCCTTTATATGTTTCAATATCCTAAAGCAATGTGGTCTAGAAACCAATTCAATATCACGTTCGCTTCACTCGAATAGTATTTGATTGAACCAATTGCAGTTGGTCTATTTTGGATTGTGTGAAGATTGTGAGTTGTGTTGTTACGAATCAGTGCATTTATATTCCGGATAATTTTCGAGTTAGATATGATCAAAGAACAGGTAGGTAGGTGTATTATGCTCACCTGTATATGAGCCGCTCCAGGTTCAAAGGGGTTTTATGTCATATGCGGCCAGCGCAGCTCTAGAGCAAGGAGCAACTTTGTCCGCTTATGATATTACGAAACATTGCGGACAGGAAAGCTCCAGACCAGACTGCGCGATTGCGCTGGGTGGTCTGGAGCTTCGCTAGCCGCATATTAAATAAGACCCGTTTTCTCTTGATGTGGTTTATATGTGCGCATGATTAATCACAAAGCACTTATTATTCAGAGTACTTTTTATAACCCTATGCTTTCTATTATTGGATGGTGTCTAAAAGTCTGACAAATATGTACCGAGTTTATTTTAGTTGGTAAGAATCGTAATTTCGAAACAAAAATATTTTACCTTAAACAAACGTTAGTTTTGCTCTGTTCTGTGCGTATTGTTACTTTAAACATTTTATGAATATATATCTGTTTGATTGACGATCTTATTGTCATCTGTGCTTCAGCAAACGAAAAACGAAATCAATTTTAAACAACTCTGCATATTTTTCGCAAAGTAAAAAAGCATTTACATAATGTTGAAAAAAATCAACGCATCCCTGAATATTGTTAAGTAAAAAACAGAATTGCTTTTGTATATAATCTAATCATACCCATAACACGAAACATTCGTCGTAATTCCAGATCTATCATGGGCTTAACAACCTCAAGAGATTATTCTTATTCAACAGCAGTAGTATG
This sequence comes from Dreissena rostriformis, assembly GCA_007657795.1. NCBI lineage: Eukaryota > Metazoa > Mollusca > Bivalvia > Myida > Dreissenidae > Dreissena > Dreissena rostriformis. Next base: position 84,148 of record VMBQ01001201.1, read on the forward strand.
TCTCGACGTTAATGTCTAGTAAAGACCCATTTGCTGTCTATTATATACATGACGATACCGTTGTTCGGTAGGTTTGTACAACATGCAATTTAATAGATGCCTGATCAATTGAATAAGTAGTTTTTAATTTCCTGTGTATATGTTTGTCGAGAACCAGTTTGTATATGGTAGGTATGTTTAGTCTATGTATTCCTCATATATATACACCGATTATATTGCCTGTTTTGACAACAAAAATATTTATTGTTGTAATTAGACACGCGCATCTTTGCTTGTACATTCGGTTTACTCAAATGGAACTCAGCTAGGTAAACTATTTTCCATATCATTATGATTTCACAGAAAAGTTTGAAACTCAAGACGTATAGTCTATATTATTCACGACATATATCTCTCATCTATCAACACGTAAACAAAATTAGGTACACACAAAATTCAAGCGTCCTTAAATTTTTAACTAGTTATTAACGAACATGCATGGTTCATTACCAATTAAACCCCTCATGTTCTTAATGTTTCATTATTGATCTGGCGGAATGTTGGTTGAGGTCTTTATAGTATCTGAACGTTAATTGGGCATCGTATTAATTTGTTAATGTGGCGAGTCACGAGTTTATTTTTGTCGCCCTGATGTATTGTATGAACTATGGAAACTTTATTACGTTAAGACGCCCAAAATGCGCAATAAGACTATGTGTAAACGTTGCATTTATTTAAAGTTGTCTCTTTTGCATGAATTTTATCATGACAATATTAAGTTTATTGTGTCCTCAATTATCGAGATCATCAGACGCTTATGTTAATTAAAGGGATCGGCCCCTGGATATTCGCAACGCTTTCTCGCTTTCCCGCTTTCAACGACGAAAATTATTTCCGATTTGCAAGAGTGTGATCGGTTACATTTGTTTGGGGTAACAAACATTAACACAAGTCCAAGCAACATGGCCCAAATGCCAAACACTCTTACAAAATATGTGCAGTCACTTAAGGTAAATGTTGACAAGCGTTTTGAACAAAGTTTACCAGTACAAACTGCAGCCCAAATCTTGGACCCCTTTAAATTGTCAGCAAGGTCACACCCAGCATTTAAAAAATATGGACAAAGACAAATGTCTCTCTTGGCAGAGCATTTTGAAATTGATACAGATGAGCTTTTAGCAGAATGGGGCAAGTTAAAGTATGAACTGTTGTCTTTGAAAGATGACATTGCAGAATGTCGGCAGTCTTTTTCAGCTGACGATGCAGAGCAGCTTTCTGCTATGTCTTGGTGTCTTCTGAGTCTAATGACGTTAGGTTCTGTGTATCCACAGCTGAGCAAGATTGCCGACATTCTGTTGTCCATACCTGTATCAAATGCATGGCCAGAGAGGGGGGAAGTGCAGTAAAATGTTTAAAAACAATACTAAGGTCAAGCCTAAAGCTCTGATGTATGTAGCTGTTAATGGACCAGAAACTTATTCTCAAAAAAGCAAAGTCTGTCATTCAGTCAGCTGTGGGTTAATGGTTAAACAATCTTAAACAAACAGACGAAAACTGTCAAAATCAAGGATTCAAGAAAAACATGATTCTGTAACAGTAAATGCATGTGTTCAGACTGAACCCATGGTAGGCACTCTGACTGGTAAAATGAGTTCAGCGGAATTAGCATAGCTTGTGAGAGACAAAGTTCAGCTTTATGGTCTTTCTCTGAAATCACCTAATTCTGATGAGGATGACAGTGACTGGTCTGATACAGACTGACGCTGGTCACCAACATCAGTCTGTATCAGACCAGTCACTGTCCAACAGTGGTCCATTTAACATTCACATTTACTCATTGCATTAACTCGCGAGCATGTGTTTCTTTTGCTGTAGTGTTAATTTGAAATCTCCTGATTTCATACAACAAACAATAGAACTTTATCAACCTTTTGCATTCAAACAAAGTTTCTTCAATTCTGATATGTTAACAAAAAGTCAAGATTTAATTTGTCCATTTTGCAGCCGAAAACCTTATGAGAAATATAAGTTTCTTCTTTTCCAACAATGCTTTCTTAATTTATCAATGTCCTATCTAAACAACAGAACTATGTGGTTGTTTATATTTCACGAAGTTTTTGAAAATGTATTCTGAAAGTTTACCATAAACGTGAATGCTTTATATCTTTGTGTATTAACATTATTTAATGCTTACATGATTGTACCATGATCAGCCTGTAAAAACTGAAAAATTGACTTTAAACTTCAGAGTTTTGTTTTTTATAATTTTATTTCTTTACGTATTAGATGCATAATGGTTCTGCCACATTTTCAAAATAGTGACTTTCACCATGTTCACAAAGGTTTCAGAATGAATTCATTTGGAAACCTTTGTTAACACATTGAAAGTTAATTATTGCCAAATCTGGCTGGAACCATTAGGCATCTTATACCATACGAAGGCAAACATTTATATTGTTATTCATTTTGCTATATTGTTATTCATTATGAAAGTGAGTGTTTCGATTAAATAAATCTAAAGCAAATATTGAACATTTTGAAGTTACTTTTTTCTTCTCATGGTCCATAATACTAAATACTTGACTTCAATCAGATATCACCATAGAAGTACAACTTTCCATATGGCATAATGAGCACTTAATAAGTGCTTTTAATGTCATTTGGATATGTATTTCCTTTTGCATCAGAAGACCTTATATTCATTTTCGGACTTTATTAGCAAATTAAATGCAACGATAATATCTGGTTAAATTGTGATGTTTTTTTTTCTCAAACAGAACAGTGTTTTGCATTTTCTTTTTTATATCAGATATCGGAGAAGTGGTTTTCTTACATGCCTTTCATTGATCTCCTTACATAATTTACCCCACATGACTATCATGGCGAATTCATATGAGCAGCATCGTGGGAAATATTTATGATACCATTTGCGGCAAGCGTACCACCAGACTAACCTGCGAATTCGCGCAGTCAGGTGAGGAGCTATCCTGCCCCTAAAACGTTATGCACGATGTCCTGGTCTCATGTGTTGACATAGTGACTCCTCAACAGAGCATACGGATCAACAGCAATATCTGAAGTAACACTGTTCGCAAAAGCCCTAAGGCCCATTTTAGCACGTCGTGTCTCATACATCATTACGTTGTATATCTCAAAATGATAGAACTATTCCTAAAAACTTTCTTCCTAATTGCAAGAATAAGACATAGCGCTTGTAATTTGTGTTCATGGTATGTTTGCGTCGTGATAAGCCATATATAATTATCGCCTCGCACGAATCCGAAATTAGTTTACTGAAACTCTCTTTTCAAAAGAAAAGCCTAGGTACAAGATAATAATAACTATTTACAACGAAATAAAATTCGACAGAGGACGCTGCATAAATGGTACATGGAATCGATGCTGGACATTTAATCTGCCCGTATACATTTTAAACGATACATGCATGTTTTTGAACATTGTATTTCTTGACAAGTAAGAAGTTTGACTGATCCGAATCTGGCTGAATTTATTAAATTCGTTTGATCGATACCTATTCCAAATAGGAAAAAGTTTATATTTTTATTAAGATTATTATCTTGCTTTATTTTCTTTACCCAATTGGTGAGCTATATGGTTGCTTAATGTACTAAATATAATTGAAACATGGTGTGTTCAATTTTGTTAAAATGTATGGCTTGACGTTGATATTAATATAAACAAGATATATTATTTCCAGTGCATTTGATTATCTTTTTTACCACGAAGCCCTTGTGATTCTTAGTATGTTGTATACGCCACTGCTTTATATTTTTGGATGGTGTCTCCTAGTCTGGATAATATGAACCGAGTTTATTTTGTAAAATTGTTGTTTTGGTCTTTAACTCAATAGCTATGTCGGAAGTAAGGATCGTAATTTCGTAACCAAAATATTATACCTTATTATTATATTATATTATACCAAACGTTATTTTTGCTATTTTGTGTGCGCATTTTTCCTTTTTCTTTGTATGAATATATATATATATCGTATCGTCTTCTTACNAAAAGCGGAAATTGTCGTCCCTGATTAGCCTGTGAGGACTGCACAGGCTAATCTAGGATGACAATTTACGCACAAGCATATTGCCCAGTTTTCTCAGAACACGCCACATTTGCTCTCTATTATAGACATAACGATACCGTTGTTCGGTAGGTTTGAACAACAGGCAATTTGATAGATGCCTGATCAATTGAATAAGTAGTTTTTAATTTTCTGTGTGTCTGTTTGTCGGGAATCATGTTGTGAATGGTACGCATTTTAAGTACAGGTGTGTCTTATAAAAATACACTCATTAAATTGCCTGAAATGACAACACAAATGTTTGATTGTTGTTATGAGACACGCGCATATTTGCTTTTTCCTTCGGTCAACTCAATGGAACTCAGGTAGGTATAATATTGCCCATATCTCTATGTTTTTACAGAACTTTGAAATTCAAGACGTATAGCATATATTATTCACGACATATATCTGGCATCTGTTAGTAACGGTCGTTTTGCGTCAACGTTAACGTGTAATATTAGTTACACGTCTTCTATCGGACCCCGTACGGTAAAATACAGGGCCAGTACATGAATATTTTGGGCGAAAGCGTATGGGTGTAACACAATGTACTATGCCATTAGTGGACAATTACATTGGAGACGCTCACTGAATATTTGTCCTTGTGTTATACCCGCGACCGCCGATAATATTTGTTAACGCTATTTTCAAAATAATCATGTTCCTAACCGATAACACAATTTTAGCCCCGCCTACATTCGAGATAAACATGCTTCTCTGCAATGTTTAATAAGTCACTTAGAACTAATTTTTGTTAGAAAGTCGGTGAAAAGTAAACACATATCAATCTGGGTCTTAGGTTTAAAAAGCGCTGCTGAATAAGGGATTACTTCAACAGTTAAAAAGGAGAAACACGCAAACAGTACAAACAATTAACATACGTGAATTAGTATCTGAAAGAATTAAAACAGTCATTGTAAAAAATCACTTTAATACTATTTCACCAATCGCCATCTTAACAGTTAACTCTAAACAATAACGTGCATGTTTAAATGCATAACTTGAAAGTCTTACCTCAAAATAAACAATCCACAATATTCCACTGTGATCATTACAGTGTCAATAATTTAGCTTTGCATTTTCGTAAAATTTGAAACAGAGAAACACGTCTTATTGTAGCACATACTTGTGTTTGCGATGTTGCTTGCGGCCATTAATTTCCCACAACGTTTGAAATACATCTACGTCATAGCTTGATAATACGTCATGCAACTGATCGATTTCGTCATTGCTACACAAAACCACGAATCGGCCATATGATACTTTTATTTTATTTTATTTAATTCGATTTCGTGTAAAGTTCACTATACACGCACATCACAAATGCCGACAAACGCGACACAAATTTAAATAAAACTCCTGAATGTTTGCTTTCCCCATCCAGTTTATCATCGAAACTTTTTCAACAGTAACGTATTTCAATATTAAATGTATGGGGTGAACAGTAAATAACAGACTAAACCTTTAAGAATTCCATTGGTTGTAATAATTTAGCATCTGTACGATTGCATATTTTGTGTTATTTCGTACGTATACAAATTTCACACTTTTGAACCCAATCGTTCCTGTAGACTGCAGTTTGCTGTCTGCGTGTGTTAATATATACAATGACGTTATTTAAATTTTGTTATGTTTAAATGCAAGGCAAGTAACACTTTCTCGCTTCAAATGTTTGCTCAATTTGACAATTACTTGTGTGTAATGTTTAATACATATCGACCATGTTGAATCCATCAGACTGTCTCGTTTACGGATTGTGCCAATTATTTGCAGTTTGTTTTATTTTACTTGTTAATGGTCTAGTTTTCAACTTTTGGTTTTAGGAAAGTGACATTATAAAGAGAAATATTTGGTAGATGACTTTACATACGCCATATCGCAGTCGTCTGAATATCACATGATATCAACAGGGACCATCAATATATTCATTTTACCGAGTACCATTTTGCACCGTCATCAACGTGATAATAAGAGGCATGTTAGATAATTATAATATATTTTATGTTGTTGTCTTTAGGCTTTCCAGTGTTCCTAGTTTTTCCTAGTTTTCCTAGTTTTTCCTTTTTTTAAGCCTCCTTCTTTTTCCTAGTTTTTACAAAAATCTCCTAGTTCTCCTAGTTTTTTTTTCAGTGACGAGTCTTAAAATTCTTTAATTGGCAAAATATATTTTTGGATTTGTTAATTTAATGTCACCTCTGGAGATGCATACATGTATTCATAGTGTTTTAAATATATTTTGGTTTGCTGTAGGTATGCATTAATGGTTTGTTTTCCTATATATATTTGCAGTTCATAGACAGAAGCTGTTTGGCTGACTTGTTCTAACCAAGTTTGCAAAAGTGTGCCTTATAAATTATAACGTGAACCTGGTTAACCCTTTACCACTCAGATACACACATGGAGGCATTTGTAGTGCCTTAGAAAATCAAATCAAATTTAAGACTTTTTTTTACCAGATTCAAGTTTTAAAGGCTTCATTTTCAACCTTAAGATACTTATGAGCAACAAACAGCATAAAACCTGAACAAAGTGCGAGTTACTCGCAGGCTGTAATGGTTTTATGCTGGTTGCTGGTTTGTATGCTGGTTGCGTATAGCCATTTTCACTTTGCTTCTCAGTGGGAGAGGGTTTAAGCAGCGAAATTATGCAATATAGACCGTTCAATGCAATCTCTAATAACCCTTGAGGAGATAATTGAATGCTATAAGTATTGAACATTAAATAAATAAGCTGTAATAAGGTTGGAATGACCTGACAAACAAATATGCACATACACAGAGTTTTGAGTGAATTTCATATAGCTCAATAACCAAAGCAATAACGTGTATATGCTATTAGTAACATTGTTTCTTTTCGTTCAAATTTGGGGCCTGTAGGGAGACCCATTCCCAATGGAAAAAAACTATAAAAAAAAATGGGACCTAACAATTTCCAATTAAAGGTATTAAAAAAAAAATCAAACAAAAAAATCATCATTTAGTTGATCTCCAATCAAGTTCTATAAGTTTAACCTTGGTAAATGTATTCAAATTACTTTTATTCTCGATATAAAAGTATTTGTTAGTAAAAAGACAGCAACACTTATTTCCGAAAATAAACACTGGGTTAAAACACCATGACTGTCCTGGCAATATAATTTCAAAACTGGTCCTTGGACTCCTAACTTGGAAAAAATGATAGTCCCATTGTGGTAGCGACTAAATTTTCAACTGATAAATAACTGATTTATTTATACTCATATATAAGTTTATTTCTTTGTTTCAAAAACAAATACATGGCAACACCACAAAAGAAGATGTTCAATGTTTTAAGATATTACTTAAATGATTAATTATTCAATCCAACGCTTTAATTACATATTAGCTACCTACACTCCAATGTCATGCGCCCTATACCTTCATCCAATAGATCAGCACAAGAAAGTAAAGTCAGCAAAACAGCTTCTGCATTTGTGTGTATAATTAAATGGTTACTCTTACAAAAAGGTATGATTTGAAATGATATTACTCCTAGTTTTTCATAAACCCTTCTAGGTTTTTCCTAGTTTTCTCCTAGTTTTTTTTCCAGAGCACTCCTAGTTTTCTCATAGTTTTTTGTTAAGGCCTGCTGGAAAGCCTGTGTCTTGTTTATTTCCGAGACGTCATTTAACGTTACCAACCTAATATGAAAAGCTGCTGACATAATACGGACAAAAACACGGTCAGCATGTGATGGCTTAGCCAATTTAAAAATAAGCATTCTGTACACTTTAATACAAAATATCCCTTATGCCTCTTTGATGGTTTTTAATAAAAGTATTACCAGCAAAAAGGCTATGGTCTTTAAATGCAACTTTGAACAGTAACGTGCAAACATTACGATTGTGTTTTATTTGCTACAAATTATTCGGTACATTGTATCACGTGCATCTTGTACAGGTCACAACCAAACGTTAAAAAAAAATACTTGATACACGGAATCACTGCCAGAAAATCATACGTAGATCATACCTAATTACTAATAGCACTTTAGTTTGCATCTGGAAATCCATAAATAATGCTGCAAGTGACGTTCCACAATATGTCAGGAAACACGGCATGTTGGTTTTTTGAATGACGTAGTTTTCAACTGATTTGCTACATTAATTGTTTTGCAAACCTATACAGTCTACTTGCACTGAGAACACTCAAATATCGTGCACGCGATGAAAGCATGTTGATATGGTTCTAATAATAATAATTATTATTATCATTATAAATATACTTTGGAAGATCATAAACATGAAATTAATGGTTTGTTTTATATTTATTGTATTAAAGATGAAAGCGAAAGATAGCTATAACTATTCACATAAACAACGTTTATGAAATGCAAGTACAGCAAGATATATAAGTTTCATGACGGAATGTGCAATTGTGTTTTGCGGCTTACGGTGTAACGATCTTATACGTGCCACTTACTGATTGTATTTCAGATGGATATATATTTTGGCTTATTGGATTGAACGTTCGGAAACTACTCCTATGTGGCGTTTGCCTTTACAGCGTTCAACGAGAGTTTTCAGTCGTCAGAGGTGCTGACCTGCACTTTCATAAAGACATAAATAAACACATAAAATAAAAGGTGTAATAAACAAACAGAAATATCAAGATATTCGTGTTACCATACCTATATACAACACTTAATATATAAATGCTCTTAGCAGAGGTCACCTTAAACGGTCGTTGCATAAGGTGTTAAAACTGGTTGAATGACAAACCGAATCTGACGCTCTCAGAATTATTCACAAATCCCGCAAGCGTTCATACAAAGTAACAGGTATCTACGGAAAGAATTTTCCCGATAATCTCACATGCCTCAGGACTTGGTTATTTCTTTGTAATAACTCTTAACGCCAGAAACGATTTCAATAAATGTCGTTTGCTTCTTCATTAAGGCCTGCATAAAGTATATTATATAGTGAATGCCGTTGGCTGAATGCGGTCGTGGTGAAATAAGAGTCTAATACCATGTTAGAGTCCTTGTCTACATATGGTGTTTGCATGCATCCGTATCCATGTCTTAAGTATTTTGAATTTGGCTTTCAAAATGCATGCATTATACGCACAAACCTATTCCGAATAATGAGTGAAGCAGCAAAGCCCATCATATTCCATACCAATTGTTTTAATAATTATTGATCCAATTGCAACAGTTGAAGCGCATTTGTTCTGAAATGAAGCTTTATTGATAGTTTATATCCGTAACATGTCTGTGATTTTTATTTATAACAGAATAATCAAGTTTAGTATGACCATTGATGAGAGCGATACGTCCCATGCTTTTTGCAGGTGTGTGTATACCAGGATATGTACATGTATATATACCTCAGAATGAATCTGAAATACAACGTGCTTTATACATGTACACGAAGCAGCATCCGTAAGATAAATACATTATACATTATCTTCACCACAAAGTCAAATGATGGTTAAACGTGAACGAAGCACAGTTCAGTTTATTTAGCATTAACGCCACTTTACAGAATTGCCCAACTCCAGTACGGTATGCAAATATCATTAGTGAGATGTGCATCGCTGTGCAAACATTCCAGTGAAAAGGTTTTAGAAAATATGAAAATAATGACGACTGGGAAATACTGTAATGAAAGTGAAGAAAACGCATGGGCGTTTACAATTGGAAATCAATCGTGAAGCAGACACATGGACATTTACGATCGGTAATCAATTAGATATATGGTTGAAAAGTCTCTGAAATAGCACGTATACGTAATATGCTAAACGCATCTGTGTCTTATGTAAGTTCTACCAATCGTTGTCATATATTAAAGTTATAGGTGACACCGCTAGACAAATTCGGAATGAAAAACAAACATAAACACATAAATTGAAAACGGTATGGATAGTTAAAATAATACGTTCAGAGGTTTCTGAATGATAACAATCACTTGTCGACTGATTATCTGAACATGAACTGAACCGTATGCTATCTGCTGCTAGTGTTAAAACACTTTAAAGCAGTGTATTTTGTAAGGTTTATTACATTTGATCGTGAATCAATCAACCATTATCATTGTGCCAAGCGACCTTTGTCGCTGTATGATTTATTTTAAATGTTCGATATGTTTTTCGACATGGATTCGAATAACAGCCATCCTGGATATTATATTATATTGGTAGACTGGTATTGCCAATAAAAGTATCGAAGACTGAACATCTGTTGCTTGTACTTTCTTGTGATTCTACGGAGATATTTGTTGTCATTGTGATGATTTACGAGGGATAGGTTGGAAATAACCTTTATATTACGTGGTCTTTTATTCTATATTGTAGTGGTTTATCGAGTTTGTAGCCGGTAAAGCAACAGTAGTACTTTGCAATATTGATTTGGAATAAATGGACGTAGAACAAATACGCAATAGGTTACCGTTATGAGAGGACCTACGACAAAGGTAAGAATAGTTTAGTTTTCAAGTATTTTTAGTATGCGTTTAGTTTTTTAAATAAGTAAAATACACTTGTATATATCTTTAACGTGTTAAGATAATGCATTTCAGTGTTTTTGGTTCTTTTGTGTAATTTATTAAAACAAAAAACGTGTATGCCCTTTCGGTATTTCTAGGTTACTGGTTAACTTTCACGTCTTCAAATCATTAATATATTCGTCTTGCTATCCAATTCAGTCAAAATCAAAGATATGAAATCGTCATTTTTTTATTACAAAGTGTTGTCTCAGTACTCTATAACAAAGTGCAACCGTTATGCCGTATGCAAAATAACAAGTCATACATTTAATTAAATTAACAATATTCTAAAATAAAACGTTTCAATTACATCGGCAACACATAAGGCATTTTATGCAATTTATTTAATTAATGTATTTTCTTGTTGATACTGTATGTGTTGAAGAAAACGTACAAGTGTTTTTCTTTTGATTGCGCTCAGAATTTTAATTTCTTTAACCGTTACTAATGTTAGAATGCTTTACATTTAATCAGATATTTGTAATAATACCGGAGTGTTTTACGCATTTCTATTTCCCAACAGGCACTGTGTAAATAATCGTTTTAGTCAAAGGTCCACGCTACCCTATGTTTAACGTTCGCCTGTCGCCTCTCCTTGACTTATAATTTTGAGTCCTCTCTATATCATTTTTATCGTCTTAAAACAAATACATCAATGATTTAATCTGTACAACGTTTTCCATTGACAATTATTATGTGCGTTTTCAATCCCGTCAAGAAAAATGAAATACAATTTGTTATGCAAATGTCTTTTATAGTACATATATTATCTTCTAATTATCGTGGCCAGTGTTTCGCTTATCAGATAATGAAAAAATGTTAATTTAATGATACACGGTCGGAGGTAATTATTTAAAATATAAATCAGGAATTAATTGGCCGGGGAGCTCGATACGTGTTTTTTAATCACGCTAAAGTAATTTTTTGTCATAATTATTTTTATTCGTTTTTATAAAGCGTTTATCAATTGCAGATTGAAACACACGTGTGCGATTTCATTACCAAATTCTTTGGTCCATTATTTTGTCCATAAATCAATAACCTAGTGATTTTGAACATTCATATTGTTGAAAATAATAAAAAATCCCATTGTAAGTATTTCAAAATATTTCATCTGTTTTTATGATTGTTGTTAACCTATATAACTTGGCCGTTAAAGGTAACAAGCATTGTAACATGTTACGTTCGGCTGTAGGATACACTGAAAGCATAATTGAATAAGCATAATAATATGTCAACTGGGAAATATCTTAATATGTTCCTTTTATAATACATCATTACAAAATTTTACTACATGCAATCTAAGCGGAAGTAAACACAACAGACATTAAAAGAACCTAAAGCTACCCTTACTTTGCAGGCATTTTGTTGTTCACAACTAACTCACAACACATTTTACACCAAGTTAACATTCCTCGTGCTTTGTTTTTATTTTTTATTGAAGTCGGTTGTCAAGCTATTGAAATGAAACTATTTCGGTTATTTAATGGTTATTTAATGAAGCACACCTGAACGCTTTAAAACCTGCATGTTACAATGGAAAATAGGTCAAAAAGCCCTCAAAATTACACGTTAAGATTCACATACTTAACACGCTGCTTCCAAATAATGTCAAAACAAAACCAACATAAATAAATAATGTTTATAGCAGCAATAACATGCTTGGGAGAAAAAGGAAACGTTTATTTAGAAAATCAATTATTGCATAATAAACATGAATTGCATGAGCTGCATCGTGCAAAAATAAGTCTTATGCCATATGCGGCCAGCGTAGCTACAGACCAGCCTGCGCAGTCGCGGTTAAGAGACTTCCGAAGGCGCAGGCTGGTCAAGAGCTACGTTTGCCGCATATGGCATAAACACCCATGTTTGCATGACTCGGCTCAATTCTCATGTAAAGGTGCATAGTAACGTTTACGATTGGTTTCCCATTCAATGAGCACATTTCCTGTTTCGACTAGTTTGCGGCTGAAATCTTCGAAACTTCCTAGTAATTTTACATTTCTTATTACCAAGTCTGTTTATACAGACACTTACAAACACCTGATTTTCTTCGGAAGCGACGGTTCTTTAAAGGTTATTTCCTTATAAGAGTGGATGTGTAAGTACTCAATTAACTTAAGGCTAGCAATATGCTATAAGGTTCTTTCCAATTAGCGTCAGTAATTGCTGGCGGCATTTCAGACGAATATCCATTCTAGATAATTGGATAGAATGTTCCAGAAATGCTCTTATGTGGTGTCATCTTTTACAGCTTTCAACCAAATTTGTCAGTCGCCAAAGGTTCTGACATACACTTTCATAAAGGCATACATGAACAATAACCTGCGAATACTTCGTACAAGGTTTTACTATCAAGAGCGTTACCTTATGCATTAGTGCCTCAAGGATTTGTATTTGAATTTGCCATTATTGCCAATTCCACCAAAGTATTTTACATGCCTGAATAAGGTATAATTATTATAGCGGCGTGATAGCACCGTATTGTAACACAACGTACTAAATAAACAAAATGATTTACACACAATGAATAACCCGACTTCAAAGTATCGAATCTAGGAAAAAAGGAAATCAGTTTTTGCTGCATTTCCCGCCACTTAAGAATATTCCGGTATACCTTTACAGCATGCACATATTATTGAGTTGGACAACGCCGTGCTAGTTTTTTAGGGAAAGGGTTTTAGAAAATATTGAAATAATGTCAGCTGAGAAATAATGTATTGCAAGCCGATGTCAAATGATGCAACACAATTGTATATACGTTGTTAAAAAAATTTAGAAATGAGAACGTTTTATAAAGAGTGCAACACAACAAGGAATAATTGTGTGTTTACTAGAGGTCATACAAATCCCTGTGACGTCACACAATAGTAGTTGGCAGTTTTATATTAATGCCGAAAAAGGAAAACACATACATTTTAAAACGCTATGGATATGTACATTAATGTTTGCAATTGTTTTTGGATGGTTGAGTCATACCAAACAAGTGTCGATGTGGTCAATATAAACGGTTGCCTGATGTTTGTGTAAAACACAATAACACAATTGAACACGTTTGTAAAGTGTATTGCATTTTATTAAATAAATTTGATTTGAAACCATTTTCCTTCTTTTTCTTTTGGTTTAAGCAACTTCCCTTATTGTATGATATAAAGTATTGATGTGTTTACCGACCTGGATACGAATAACAGGCGACCTTGAAATGGCATCGCGGATATTGAAATCGGAATAACTGTTGCTATTACGTGCGTGCGTCGTAGGCATTTGTTGTCATTTTATTTAGTGATGTAACGGAATAGAAAACACAGAAATAACGCATAAAGTATGTGGTCTTTTCAGTACATAGTATCATAATGCTGCCTCAAGCGGGGAAGGACCTTATAAACTTCGAAATACACTCTCACTCACGATACATATAAGTGATAAAGCATACATTGCTACGGCTCGTCCGTGTATTGTATTTTGATGATGAATACTATGTACGTTGATATAAATTGAGCCGGACATTTATCATATTACTGGAGTGTTCCTGTCAAGTTCTGCTTTTCATACAGATAATGTTTAAATAATCGTATTAGTCTAAGGTTCACACTAATAAATCGCCTGGTCTAGCCTTGACTCTGGGATTCTCATATATGTAATACTGGGCAATAAATACATTACGGGTTACCGCCTTGGAACTGGCAATGGGTGCTCTTAATGTGAAACACAGGAACCGGTGCAAACCGAAGGCCAACTTGATACATGTATGCGGGTTTTTCAGAGAGACATAAGAGGATTCTATATAACCTTTCACAATACAAACGCGCATTCCAAACACTTAATTATTTGTGTGGCGATACGTTTGCTGTCATTCGATATATATATGACTTGTATCAATGCATTCTGTTTTGCAATATATACGATGTTTTAAAAGTAATCAGTTAATAATATAATAAGAAAATGTATTACTCGTAATTATTAATCGTCTATTGATATCGCTTGGGAAGCAATTATGTTTGAATCATTTCAGTTGTTTATTGATAACACCCGTACGTTTTAAGCGCCACTAACTGAGGGTATTTCAGATGAATATCTATTCTGGCTTATTGGATTGAACGTTCGGGAACTGCTCCTATGTGGCGTTTGCCTTTACAGCGTTAAACCAGAGTTGTCAGTCCAGAGGTGCTGACATGCACTTTCATATCCATAAAAAACACAAACAATATAGGAAAAATTAACATCCAGAAACATTGTCAAGATATTCGTGTAACCATGCGCTAGTCATATAATTAATTTAATTCATTCACCGATAACAATGCAGGACTCTATATACAACTCATCACTAAATTTATATAAATATTCAAAGCTGAGGTCACCATGAAACAGTCGATGTAAAGCCTTGGGGGTTAAAACCGGTTAAATGACAAGCCGAACCTGACGCGCTTATAGTTATTCACAAAACCCACAAACATTAATACACAGTAACATCTATAGGCAGAATTTTCCGGAACAGCTCACAGGCCTCAGGACTTGGTCGTTTCTTTGTATTTACTCTAAACGCAAATTTCAATAACTGTCTTTTGCTTCTTAATTAAGGCCTGCATAAAGTGTATTATATACTGTATGTCGTTGGCTGTGAGTTTGCGTGGTGTGATACGAGTCTTTTTTTTTTGGTCCTTGTCTTCATATAGTGCGTGCATGCATCCGCATCCGTGTCTTTAGTATTTTGAATTTGGCTTTTGAAATGCATACCTGAGACGCACAAACCTATTCCGAATGATTAGTGAAGCAGCACAGTTCATCATATCCCCTACTATTGTTGTATATCTATTGATCCAATTGCAACTGTTTGCCAAACAGTTGAAAAATTTGTTCTCAAATGCAGCCTTATTGATAACCGGTGATATCACTCGTATTGATAGTATATATCCGTGATATCACTCGTATTGATAGTATATATCCGTAAGCATGATATCACTCGTATTGATAGTATATATCAATTAGCATGTATGTGATATCACTCGTATTGATAGTATATATCCGTTAGCATGAATGTGATATCACTCGTATTGATAGTATATATCCGTGATATCACTCGTATTGATAGTATATATCCGTTAGCATGTGATATCACTCGTATTGATAGTATATATCCGTTAGCATGTATGTGTATCACTCGTATTGATAGTATATATCCGTTAGCATGTATGTGTATCACTCGTATTGATAGTATATATCCGTTAGCATGTATTGATAGTATATATCCGTTAGCATGTATTGATAGTATATATCCGTTAGCATGTATGTGTATTGATAGTATATATCCGTTAGCATGTATGTGTATTTCTCAATATAAAAGAAAAAAATAGTATTACCAGTGATGAGATGCGGTCCATGCTATTTACATGTGTGTGTATACGATGAGATCTCCTCGCTCTGTGGGTTGAATGCATGTGCGTAAAGTGTCGTCCAAGATTAGCCTGTGCAGTCCGTGACGACACGTTCCGCCTTAACTGGATTTCGCTTAGAAAAATACCATAGGAGCACATTCATTTAATCCTGTTTTCACAGTGTGTGACTCATGTCTATATACTTAAGTATGCATAGGAAATACAAAGTGCCTAATACAGGTACAAACGCAGCATCCTCCAGTACGGTATGTAAATATAATTAGTGAGATGCGGACCGCTGTGCAAACATTCAAGTGGAAATGTTTTAGAAAATATGAAAATAAGGACGCGTGTGAAATACTGTAATGAAAGTGAAGTAGGCGCATGGGCGTTTAATATTGGTAATCAATATTGAAGCGGAAACACTGGCAATTACAATCGGTAATCAATTGTTAGATATATGGTTGAAAAGACTCTAAAATAGCACGTATACGTAATATGCTAAACACATCTGTGTTTTATGTAAGTTCTGCCAATCGCTGTCTTATGTTACAGGTATAGGTGACGCCATTAGATAATTTCAGAATAAAAACACATGGACACACACACTTTAAAACGGTATGAATATTGAAATTAATACGTTAAGGGCTTTTGGAGGTTTGTGAATGATATTAATCACTTGTCGACACATTATCTGAACATGAAGTGAGGGGGATGTTATCTGCTGCTAAAACACTTAACCCTTTGCATGCTGGGAAATATGTCGTCTGCTAAAATGTTGTCTGCTAAATTTCTAAAATTAGCATTTTCTTCGATTTTTTTTTTAATACTATCAGAATAGCAAACAATTTGGATCCTGATGAGACGCCACGTTCTGTGGCGTCTCATCTGGATCCAAACTGTTTGCAAAGGCCTTCAAAATCCGGTTCCAGCGCTCAAAGGGTTAATATCAGTGTATTTTGTAAGGTCTATCGCATTGTATCGTGAAACAATCCACTATAATTATCGTTCCAATGGACATGTTTTCGCTGTACGATTTATTTTAAATGTTCGATATGTTTTCCGACATGGTTTCGAATAACAGCCGACCTGGAAATCATATAATATTGGTAGACTGGTATTTCCGATAAAAGTATGGACCTATGATCAGCTGTTGCTAGTACTTTCTTGTGATTCTATGGAGGTATTTGTTGTCAAGTTGATAATTTGTGTCGTGTTCTGAAAAAAACTTGGCATAATGCTTGTGCGTAAAGTGTAATCCCAGATTAGCCTGTGCAGTCCGAACAGGCTAATCAGGGACGACAATTTCCGCGTTTATATAATTTTTCGTTTAAATGATGCATCTTCTTAGCGAAAATCCAGTTTAGGCGGAAAGTGTCGTCCCGGATGAGCCTGTGCGGACTGCACAGGCTAATCTGGGATGACACTTTACGCACATGCATTTTGTTCAGTTTTCTCAGTACACGACACATGATGGGGGATAGGTTGGAAATAGCCTATATATTACGTGCTCTTTTATGATAATTTGTAGCGGTTTATCGAATGTGTAGCCAGTAAAGAAACAGAGGTACTTTGCAATACTGATTTGGAAATAAATGGACGTATAACAAAAACGCAATAGATTACCGTTATGAGATGCCCTACGACAAAGGTAAGAATGCTTTAGTTTTCGAGTATTTTGTATGCGTATAGTTTTGTAAATACGTAAAATACAGTTAGGTATATCATTAACATGTTAAGATAATGAATTGCAGTGTTGAGGACCTTTTGTGTAATTTATGGGGAAGTCATTTTATTTGTATTAAATATAAAGTGTCGTCTCACTATTCCGTAAAAAAGTGCAACCGTATGCCATTAGCAAAATAACAACTCATACATTTCATTAAATTAACAATATTCTAAAACAAACTTTTCAACTAAATCGGCATCACATAAGGCGATTGGTACAATTGATTTAATTCATTTATTGTCTCGTTCGGTTGATACTGTATTGAAGAAAACTTCTTGATGTTTTGCTTTTGTTTGCAATCAGAATTTGCATTCCTCTAGCCGTAATTAATCGATGAATGCTATACATTTAATCAGAAATATATCATCATCACGGAGTGTTTTCACGGATTGCTGTTTCCCATTATGTACTGTTCAAATGATCGTATTAGTCTAAGGTTCGCGTAAGCCTATGTTTAATGTTCGCCTGTCCTTTACTTATTATTATGACTCCCTTCCAGATTAATTTTCCCATCTGGAAAAAAATATTCATCGATTGTTTCTGTACTGAATTATCCATTGACAATAACGCTGGTCGTTTTCGATTTAACCAGGAAAATTGAAAAAGGATCTGTTATGAAAATGTCCTACATATTACAGTTATATTATCGTGGTAATTATCGTGGTCACTTTTACGCTTCTCAAAAGATGTAAAAATGTTAATTTAATGATACACGCTCGGATATAATTATTTTAAATATAAATCAGGAATAAAATGGTAAAGGGAGCTCCTTAAGTGTACTATTTTTTCCGCTAAGGTATTTTTGATTTTTTTTTTCATATCGTTGGTTATTAAACGTATTACAATTGCAGATAGAAACACATTTGAAATCTATTGACCAAATTATTTCAGTCCTGAATCTATTCACTAGTGATTTTGAACATTCATATTGTTCAAAAATATATCCTAAAAATCCCATGGAAAATATTGCATCTGTTTTTATGATTGTAGTTCACCTATATACCTGGTTGTTTAAGAAAACCAGCATTCGAACATTTCATTTTTTGGGAGACAAAAACGTTCATCTGTAGGATACACTGAAAATATTATTGACAAGAGTAATGCTCTGGAAGAACGTTTAGTGTGAGTTAAAACATTATCATTTCAAGAGTAAACTAGGAAAAATCTAAATATTTTCCTTTTATAATACATCAGTAGAAAGTGTTACTACATGCAATATGAGCGGAAGTTAACACAACAGACATTTAAAGAACCAAAAGCTACAGGTATTTTTCAGGCACGTATTTTGGTTTTTAACAACTACCACATACCAAATTTAACACCAATATAGCATTGCTCGTGTTTATTTTTGTTGTTGGTTAGGTCAAGCCATTGTGATGAAAATATTTTGGATGTTTAATAAAGCACACTTCTACGCTTTATAAGCCTGGGTGTAAAAATTGAAAAAAAGGTCAAATAAGCCATCAAAATCATATTTTTAGATTAACAAAAACATGCTTAACATGCTGCTGCCAAATAATGTCAAAACAAAAGTAACGTAGATTACTGATGTTTATATGAGCAATAACATGCTTGGGAGGAAAGGAAACGTTTATTTTGAAATTCACATAATGCGCAATAAACTTGAATAACATGAGCCGCATCGTGCACAAATGAGTCTTATGTCATATGCGGTCAGGGTAGCTTTATACCAGCATGCGCAGTCGCGGTCGGGAGACTGTGCGCATGCGCAAGCTGTTATTTTACAACGTTTGCCTCCTATGGCATACGATCCATGTTCGCATGACTCGGCTCAAATCTCATATTTAAGGGTGCATAGAAACGTTTACGAGTGGATTCCCTTTCAATGAACCCATTTCACCTTTCGACTAGTTTGCGGCTGAAATCGTGTTGTCGAACCTCCCCAGTAATTTTACATTTCTTATTAAAAAGTCTGTTAATACAGACGATTACAAACACCTTTATGATTTTCGAAAGCGACGGTGCATTAAATGTAATTTTCGTATAAGAGTGCATGTGGAAGTACACAGAAGTTTTAGGTTGGCAATATGCCATTAGGTTGTTTCCAATTAGCGTCAGTAATTGCTGGCGGCATTTCAGACGAATATCCATTCTAGGTAATTGGATAGAATACTCCGGCAATGCTCTTATATGGTGTCATCTTTTATAGCGTTCAGCCAAATTTGTCAGTCGTCAGAGGCTCTGACAAACACGTTCATAAAGGCATAAATGAACAATAACATACTAATACTTCGTAGAAGGTTTCAATATCAAGAACGTCCCCTATGCATTAGTGTCTCAAGGTTTGTATTTGAATTTTCAATTATTGCGACTTCAACCAAAGTATTGTACAGGCCAGAAAAAGGAATAATTATTATAGCAGTGTGATAGCATCGTATTGTAACATAATGTACTAAATAAACAAAATGATTAACACATTATGAATAACCCAACTTCAAAGTATCGAAGCTAGCAAAACGTAAAAGAAAAATAGTTTATGTTGCATTTCACGCCACTTAAGAAAATTGTGCAATCTCTTTTATACAGGATGCACATATTATTGAATTGGATATCGCCGTGCTAACTTTGTAGGAAAAATGATTTAGATTATATTTACTAAAAATGTCAGTTGATAAATAATGTATTGCACACATGTCAAACGATGCAACACAATTGTGTATACGTTGTTGAAAAAGTTAGAAATAAGAATGTATAATTTACAAGTGAGCAGACAACAAGGAATAATTGTATTGTTTTTTACTTGAGGTCATGCAAATCCCTGTGACATAACACAGTAGTAGTTCGCAGTTTTATATTAATCCCGAAAAATATGTACGTAAATGTTTGCAATTCTTTGGGATTGTTGAGTCATACCAAACAAGTGTCGAAGTGGTCAATATAAACGGTTGCCTGATGTCTGTGTAAAACACAATAACACAATTGAACACTGTTGTAGAGTTTATTGCATTTGATTTAATAAATTTGATTTAAAATAATTTTCATTTTTTTTTTGTTTCAAGCAACTTTCCCTATTGTATGATTATTGATGTGTTTACCGACCTGGATACGAATAACAGTCGACCTTGAAATTGCATCGCAGATATCGAAATCTGAATAACTTGCTTGTACGAGCGTTCTATGTTGGCATTTGTTGTCATTTTATTAATGTGATGTAACGGCATATAGCACAGATATAATTTATAAATTATGTGGCCTTTTGCAATAATAAGTATCATAATGCAGCCTCAGTTGCGAACTTCGAAATACACTCACGATACATAGAAGTGATAAAGCATATATTGCTACGGCTTGTCAGTGTATTTTATTTCGATAATGATAAATATGTAGGTTGATATAAATTCAACCAGACATTTTTATCATATTACTGGAGTGCTCCTGTCAAGCGCTGCTTTCCATACAGATAATGTTTAAATAATCGTATTAGTCTAAGGTTCACACTAGATGATGTGATATAAATCGCCTGGTCTTGCCGTGACACTTGCATTCGCATATATGTAATACTGGGTAATAAATGCATTACGGGTAACCGCCTTGGAACTGGCAATGCAAAGCATTGCGGCTTAAACCAGTTTCATCTTGTTTTCTTAATTTGAAACACAGGAACCGGTGCAAAAACGAAGGCCAACATGGTATGCTTGTTTTACAGCGAGACATTGGAACCTTCTATATAACCTTTCACAATACAAACGCGCATTTCAAAACAGTGTTTAATTTGTTTGGCGATACTTATGTTTTCATGCGATGAGTTTCATATGTATATATACGATTTATTTTCAATCAATCGTAGTAACAATTATATAAATACATTTTGTTAATGCATTCTTTTTTTGCAAATGTGCGGATACACACAGACAATATTATGTGTTTTGCTAAAGGTGTGTTGTAGACATATGCGTTGTTGCCAAAAGTTATCACTCAAAATATAATGTATGTAATATATGTCTTTCCTCGTTATTGTTTATCGTCTTTTTATGTCTCTTGGGAAGCAATTATGATTGAATTATTTCGTATGTTTATGGATCACACCTGTATGTTTAACCCTTTGAGCGCTGGAACCGGATTTTGAAGGCCTTTGCAAACAGTTTGGATCCAGATGAGACGCCACAGAACGTGGCGTCTCATCAGGATCCAAACTGTTTGCTATTCTGATAGTATTCTTTGGAAAAAAAATCGAAGAAAATTCTAATTTTAGAAATTTAGCAGACAACATTTTAGCAGACGACAAATTTCCCAGCATGCAAATGGTTAAAGCGCCTAGATTTACGTAGAAATAACTTACGACCTCGAGAATTACAAACATCTTTCTAATTTATTTAGATGCTGACCGTTTGCTTGACAAAGTCCATTTATTGTTTAGCCTATAGCCACTCGTAACTTTATGTTTGTCGTCATTTATAATTCATAGAAAATATGTAGCAGCATCGTGAACTGCGATGACACATATATTTATGCGGGGGTATTTTGTAATAAATATCAAAATACAGTAGGCTATCAAATAAGAATATACATTGGCAGGATTAAACATAGCCCGGGTTTTAGATTATTGTCTTTTCTAGATATAAATCATAATAATTTCAAATAAAATCGTTTCATTAACTCATTTTTTTAAAATAAACAACCACGTTTGTATTTTTGTGGCAATATTCAGTTCAGATTATATGGACAAATAAGTCTTTCAGCTCGAACAACTAATAATTGTGTTGTGGCATCATCAATGTCTAGATACAAGTCTAAGCACCTTTGAATGAATAATTATTCATTATTCAATTATAAATAAAATAAATCATATCGTTACCATCCATTAATGGTTAGATATATGTGTCGTGTTCTGAGAAAACTGGACAAAATGCTTGTGCGTAAAGTGTCATCCCAGATTAGCCTGTGCAGTCCGCACAGGCTAATCCGGGACGACACTTTCCGCCTAAACTGGATTTTCGCTAAGAAGAGACATCATTTAAACGAAAAATTCCAAAAAATGCGGAAATTGTCGTCCCTGATTAGCCTGTGCGGACTGCAGGGGCTAATCTGGGATGATAATTTACGCACAAGCATTTTGCCCAGTTTTCTCAGAACACGCCACATATGATCGCGGGAACATTGGAAGACTGTAATGGTTACTATTTTAAAAAAACAATCATCTAAATTATGGAAAAAAAATCATAGCATACTGATGATTGGCGGCTAACATGTTTTAATGTTAAAAAAAAAAAATCACATTTTACCTCAAACTGCCTGTGATTATGATATTAATATGCAACGTTCATTGTATCGGTATGTCGTTAAAAGTGCCCATTTTAAGGATTGCCACATTAAAACTATTTCAGGATTTATTTCGACTAAAATGAATAAATAGTGCCATCTGTTCGTGTTGTTGATTGGGTTCTTTAACGACCACGGATGATTCCCTTGTTTCCTTATGTGTATATAGAACAACTAGAAAGTATCAAGTTAGGAATTGGGTTAATCTGAAATGTATGCGTGCGTCTAACAACATCTGTAAATTAAAACGACTTGAACAGGGTTATTGCTATTGTCGTGAAACTACCGATTGCTTTCGTCGATGGATACAACATTTTACAACACAGCAAATTCTCTCGTCACTCTGGACATTCCGCTAAATGTGAACACGATATTCAAAACATTAATAATTTACTATTAGGAACACTTGAACATTCAGTTACCCATCGAAGTCGCTAGTATGTTTCAAACCGTTTCAAAATGTGTCAACTGTGTCGTAGAAATGTTTAATGAAACCGCGATGTGAACTGATTATTGAATTGATGCTTAACGTTGCGATGTAGCAAATTTTAATGAAATAAAAAATTAAAAAGATAAATCTTGAAAGAAAAAAAGAAATAACTTTAGTAACAACAAAACGGACGGAATGGCTGAGCTGGTTCAAACATGATATATTCTGTCCTTATTTTGGTACCCATGATTTACAGAAGAAACTACTCAAACACTGATCCAGATGATTGTACTAACATCATTGGCAATATATTAAGCCTCTTATATGTGTTGTAGAAATGTTCAATGAACATGGACAACCTTTCTCGCCTTTGATGATATCGAAATGGTTTACATTTTTTTTCGGTTGCTTGCTCCTATTTTGGTGGCAAAAATGCGTCGACCAATTTACGAATTTGTTGTGACTTTGGTGGTTTTCATGAATCGTCTTCGTTTTCCTTATATCGAAACCAGTTGATAATAAGTTGTATTGAAAGAAATATTCGACAAGCACTTAAATAGGCTTCACAAAGATTAACAAAATGAGTACCCTGCGTTCATTATATAGCCCCCGCATAATTACGTGTTTATGTTATAGCTATATGTACACTACAATTGATTTAAAAAAACACACTATAAAATATGTTGTATATTACATGATTGTACAGGTGCTTGTTTTATGAGTTTTGTCGGTAATTAACACATTGATATGTGTGTTCACATTTTAAGATATGCAAACGTTTTCCAGAAAACAAATCATATTATTTTTTTACGAGGTTTGATAAACACAACTGGTTTCTGCTTACGCAGTCTATTTAAAAAAGTTCGTTGACTATATCGACCAGTTGGTAGCCGGTTAATACGAGTAAGCCCTGTTATTCCTCGTGACTTAATTACATTTAATAAGTCTATGTTACTCAGTAATTACCATTATAATTTTCTTAGAAGACAATTTCTAGCGAAGCAATATGCACATAACCTTTCAAGTTTTACCAATGTTATCAATAACAAGTCTAACGAATGACTTCGTGTTGAAGTGATTTTACAAGCTTGATACTGCGTTATAAATTTTACCGTGTTTTTCGTTCAGCATTTCGTCGATACCAATGATTTTAATGGTTAAAATATTTTTGTTATTCACTATAACACGTGTATGTATTTATTTTATTTTCACCATTTCATTATTTCTCAGAACGTTGCAGTTAAATAGAATAGATTAAGAGGCCTTTCCCAACAAGGATAAATGACTTTACAGTTTGTAAGCCGTAGCTTTTTTTGAAAGAAAAACAGTAGTACTCTATAACTATGTCCACATGTTAACATATATATTTCATAATTGATACACATTATAAAGATATTTTAATCGAATTGGTCATAAGGTGATTTTTAAGTCTTATTTTACACACACAAAAAGAATAATATAAAACAACAACATATAAACATAATAAAGAGTGTGAAAACTTAATTAACTTTGAATCGTTTTAGTTTCATAAAGGTTTCCGTTTTTTATTATTATGTTCATGTATTTATTGTATACAATAAATGTCGAAGTATAGAACATTTATTTCATACTATTTTAAGCAATTGATAAGGTAAATATTAGTAATATCAGTGGATCTACGATGATAGAATTTGTTCCTACGACATATAGAGTTGGCGTTTCCAGAGAAGATAAAAGCTAGTATCCGGTGATGATTTATGAATAAATACTTAAATAAATAACTGACATAGCCGTATGGCAAATGAAAGAAATGTATGCGATATCGTTTAAAAGCTAGCAAAAGCGAAACCTATAGTTGTTCGTGTTGTTGTTGGAATGTTTACTTGAGACTTGGCATGAGCATTTATAGTTTGTAGTGTATAACACAGAATATAGAACAGTGTCATAACCTACATGACACAAATATCAAACCCATTAAATATGTCAATTAGTATTATGAAAAATGCAACTAATATAACTGACACTTTAAGAGCGTAGCGTTACAAAAAACTTTCAATCATGGCTGAAAACAAAAGGTTTGACGAAGCTTTTCTCTAAATTTTAGTTGCCAGTCCACAGTGATCTGGTCAGTAAATTAGATCTAAGAAAGTTGCGTAGTGAAGAGCAATATTTGTTCTGAACATCTTTAATTTCAACAATTATTTAATTATATTGCTGGTTTTGTCTTGTCAGAGTGTTTGGTCGTGCTTTGTATTTGTTGTTGCTCTTATGTAACGTTTCATTTTAATAAAGTAATGTCCTTGAATATACCAAGAGCTCATATCATGCTATGGTAAAGAGAGGGGTCACACTTGTCGAATTAAGTAATGTCCTTGAATATACCAAGAGCTCATATCATGTTATGGTAAAGAGAGGGGTCACACTTGTCGAATTAAGAAGTGTCCTTGAATATACCAAGAATTCATATCATATTATGGTTAAGGGAGGGGTTACAGTTGTCTAATTTAGTAATGTGTCTGAAGGTTAATCCTATTCATGAAATATATCTTGCGGCTATGTGCACTCCTGTGTTTTGAGAAGAATAATATGAATTTTTGAAACATTTCATAGCATGTATTTTTTACCACGGTTGTACTTAATCAAGTCGGGTTTGTTTAGGTGTTAATTTGTGTTTTGTTTTTGGTATTGTGTTGGTATTTTTCACGCACAAGAGTAGATCAGTTCTCTTCAACTTACAAAACAAACTTGTAATGCATGTCTTGTCTGTGTTATTTCTGGTATATCCCCCTTGTGCACTATAATTTGCATTTGTTCTGCGTAATCGGAATGTCGTGTTGGCTTATGGTTCTATAAACATCAAATATGTTCGGAATTTTTGTGACGTAAGCTGAGTTTATTGGGTATTTAAACTTGGCGACTTTTATGTATTTATTATTGTCAATACTGTATAAAATATCACAAGCGTATTATTGAATCTTTTAAGCAAAATATTTTTCCTTCAGATTTTCCGTGATTTTTCCTTACTTATAATCTTTGAACTACAATTCATTTCCCTGTAAATGATCTTCACCGTCAAAGAGCTGCATGAGATTGGTATCGCCTGGCAATATTCGGTAAAATCGCTTTACAAATTAAATTAGGCGTATACAAAATGTCTTGAAGAATCTCTTTTCAAAATTTCCGATCAAAAATTTTGTTGGGCATACGTTCATATCTTTTCTGTGTATGCAATGTTACGAAAAATACCAAATGCTCATTTACAAGATTGTAGGACTTTGAGAACATACATAAAAACAACATCAAATTTCCATTGACACACAGAACATCTGAGCCGCGTCATACGTAAATGGGTCTTATGCCATATGCGACCAGCCTGCGCATTCTATTGTAAAGTCATTCAACGTATCATGGTCTCATTTGCGGACATATTAGCTCCAGACCACACTGGCATAAGATCAATTTTCGAAATACTCGGTTCACATTAGAAGGACACTGTTTTGTGGATGTTACATGAGATACATACACAAGCTTAGAAGGGTCGATACCAGTGCAGGGAACATCATGTTTAATGTTTGTTCAGGATTTAAAAAAAACATCGAGACATTTTGATGCAATTAATGTTTTGCATAAGCTTAATACATGTGCTGTTCCATTTGTCAACCACCTCGTTGATTATGTGTTCAGTTCAAGCGATTGCTTTATTCGCGTTACAATAACATCACCTCTCCGATGTTTGAAGTTTTTGTGCCAATAATTACCAAATCCCGATTGCGCAAAAATAGTTAAGCCTGGAGATTAAATGACTTGAGTCAATTATTGCATTGATGCATGTAACCATGTTAAAGTTAATTTTGTGCAAAATAGTTTTTATTTTAGTTCCTTTACAAATGATTTTCAATTAAAGATTGTAATATTTTATAAATTAATATTATTTTTTACTTTTCTGCAATATGAAGTAAGTGAGCGTACGCTAATCCTGTGAAAAGGCTTAAGAATGTTCAAGTAATCGTGGAATTGCAAGCATTGTGCATTTCTGGTACCTTTTCATACCAATTTGTACATGTTCGTTGACATGCAATGGCTTTACCAACAAACCATGCCGCGCTTCAGATTAATCTCAATACTTAACCCATTTATGCCTATTGAACTCTCCCATCCTTCTAAATTGGATCAATTTATTTCCAAAATTAGGGATGTCTAGTATATTTATTTCTATATTTAGAATATTTCTTACAGAAATTCCTTTAAGCAAACAGTGCAGACCCTGATGAGACGCCGCATCATGCGGCGTCTCATCTGGGTCTACGCTGTTTGCCAATGCGTTTTTTTCTAGACGCTAGGCATAAATGGGTTAACACCAAAAGACTAGGCGTATATTCTGGCCGTTTTCTCTTATTAAATACAACGTTTTAAGCTCTTAACACTTTCGATGCTTTTTCTTAAGTCTTGCACTTTGTATTTTTGCCGAAGTCCTTTGCGATTTTGGAATTGGGTACAGTGGTGCACCACCAATCCATTCGCGTTTTCGTGAACCGCTGTTGCTGCCTGCAAACGTTCAAACCACTATTGTAAGGCATCTGCGTTCATGTGACTTTTTTTCTGGACATCAGCTTTTAATGTCCGCTTCGAAAGGCACATGATAAATTGCGCTATTTGTCAGATAGGGATAACCATCGGCTAATCTAAAAGAACTGTCAAGATTTGTTTTAATCTTGACTCAAGGTCTCTCAGGCGTCTCGTCACACTGTTCGGCAGTATTGATTTGGCATCTATGTTTGTTCGAAAAGGATGTATATATGCATTTTCCTTTTATGTTATCAATTCATAATGTTATAAAACATGTACATGAAACAGTATATACTGGTTGAGGCACTATATTAATTTAATGTTCTGGTTTTGGTTGCTACTTGTATGAGAATATATTTTATTAAACTGATCACTTTATATTCGTTTACCTGCAATAAATAGTCTATAATAAGGTTTGGATATTAACCATGGGATGAGTAACCATTTATACCATTGTGTTTTATAAATGTGTTACCCCAAATAGTGTGTGTTCTCATTTAAACAAATAACGTATTTTGTTCATATATATTGGTTTAATTTAATGAAGTTACCATTTAAAATATAATGACATTGCCCCTATTATAGTGTTAAGTTATCACTTAAATCCGTCTACGGTCTGCACTCCCTTATTGCCAAAATGTGTTGCTCATCTTAACTCTATCAAATAAACATATCTCTTGAAACTGTTAGGATTTAATAAACGTTATTTCCTGCTACTAATTAGAACGTTCCTTATGGGCACCGCATTGTTATTGCAAAGATCAATCGCGTCTTCTTCCTGAGGGATTCACTATTACGGTCTGCTCAGATGACACCGCAAACAGATCCGAAACCAATTTGTGATTTGAAAATTGATTGCCTTCAGTGCGTTTGCGTTGTTTCTCGAACGATTGACTTTGTACGAATGTGAAAGTTTGCGTCGCCCTTATTTGCCATTTGCTGTGACATGAATACAAATCAAAATTAATTTGTTTCTAACATAGATCTATCTTTCTCTATGAATTAATATTGCGAATCTTACCTGTCAACTAGAAACAGTAAGGCCCTTGTAAAATTAACGTGTTTGGTTTCTATTGCGTATGCTGATTTCGACAAAAATAGTTTTCTTAATAATCTAAGCGTAAAACAATGAAACAAGATGAGAATGTGTTGTTACAAATTTAATGGTTATTTTGATCGTGGAACAGTATATATTGAGATAATACGAACAAAACACGCATATCATACTATTGCAACTACTTGTTTCATTTAATATAAAAACCGCTTTTTATTGTGTTATTACGTTAAAAAAATATGGGATGGAATGCCACTTAAAACTGAGTGAAGTATGACAACACTGTAAATACAAGTAGTTGTTTTCAAATTCAAGCTGGATAACTCATACCTATTGGTATTCCNAAGAAGTGATATTTATTCTTTTATTTTGATATCGTAAAAGAACTATCAATGTAGCATTTATTTTGATAAAGTTATTCCCAAGTTATATATACGACAGTAATATTAAGTAAACAAAAGTGTGGACAATTAAAACATTTGCTACATTGGAATGGTTGTTTCGTCCAAGTATTCTGTTTTAGAATATACGTTCAGCTAAAAATCAATTTGCTCACTTAAGTGTGTTCACCTGTCTTTGTAGACAACTGGTCCACATATCTCAAACTTTCTCAATGCTATGTCGGATAAATCTTTTCGTTTAAAGCGTGTATTATTTTTCAAAATACAAGTTTTTCATACATGGAAAAATGATTAACCTAATGTAATAATGCTGTTTAAAATATAAGTTAAATCGGTGCCAGAACGCTTCGTTTTTGTTCAGAAGCATTTGTGTGAGTTATGATAGTTTCAGATCCTATGATGCCTTAGCAGTACTGCATTATCTGCTGTATGTAATCGACACAATTCGGATAATCTACCACCAAAATTTTATTCTGGAGCAAAACAATCACATTCAATTCCATCATTCAGCCAAGCTCATTTCCTTCTATAAATTCCAACGTCCCGAAACTGACGAAAGAAGCAGCACTGACATCTCGTCTGTACTGACATCTCGTCTGTTATTATCAATAGGAAGAAACGCTTGCGATTACATGATGGACATTATGGATCCACAGGTTACTAGATTTCCAGAAGCGCGCCCTGTTTTATAGGGAATAACGAGACACGGTGAACGCACCAAGTTCCTGTAACGTTAACGTTTTCTGAGCCATTATGAGGTAAAAATTGAGCCTCGCTCTGTGAAAAGGGGGTTTAATCTATGTGCGTAAAGTGTTGTCGCACAGGCTTATCAGGGACGACCCTTTCCGCCTAAACTGGATTTTGTCTAAGAAGTGACTTTCTTTAAACGATTAATATTATTACAGTGGAAAGTGTCGTCCCTGACAAGCCTGTGCGGAATACACAGGCTAATCTGGGACGACACTTTACGCACATGCATTAAGCACCCTTTTCACAGAGCGAGGCTCATTTTAAAATTGGCCTTTAATATGCAGTTATCATAATATGAACCGTTTTCCTTTAAACGAGGCTAAGAACGTGTCTTTAGTCATGTTCCTGTATACAGTGTATTTAGAAATGTTCGATTCATGCATTCCATATGTTTTAAACGTTTGCGTATTTGATTATGCGGGCAGTGTAAGGAAACCATCATTGGATTATATTTCTATAACATGCTGGTTGTTTGTAAAAATATGCAAAAACGATAAAATACTAGTACGCCGGTCTGCGATATTAACTCATTCAAAGCACATTTGCTTCTACGAGATAAAAAATGATTTTTTATTAGCAGAATTGGGGCGGCTTTGTGCCTCAAATGTTGATTTAAAAGACACATGGATCATTGCGTTTGATGTACGGTGTGTTAGAAATACGTAAGGAAACGGCGTAAGAAAGAGCGATCACGGGGAAGTGTGGCCATCTCCCCTGAAAACAATTACCAGTAGTTAATGTGCTTGTGTGGAATACACTGGGAATTTTGTACGTAGGTTGTTTTTATAGTGGGATTTTCGGAAAGTTAATCGGTTCTTTTGTGTACTGGTTTCTTTTACTTGTAGAAAAAACAACGTGTGTCTGAATTTTGCTCATCAAATTAAGAATTCCTTCAGCGTTTAATAAGTGTTATTTATTTGCGGAAATTAACGTAATAACATGTGCAGCTGTTACTTTGCCATATGTATGGAAAATAACTACTTTTAATCACGTATGATTTTTGGCCGCTTTGTGAAAAAGGGGTTTAATGCATGTGCGTAAAGTGTCCTCCCGGATTTGCCTGTGCAGTCCACACAGGCTAATCAGGGACGACACTGTTCGCTGTTATTGTATTTTTCTTTTGAAGAAAGACTCTTCTTGACGAAAATCCAGTTAAGGCGGAAACTGTCGTCCAGGATTAGCCTGTGCGGATTGCACAGGCTAATCTTGGACGACACTTTACGCATATGCATTAAACCCCCTTTTCACAAGGCGAGGCTCATTTGTAAAGTTTTATTGTCTATGGATAAAAAAACCGCGACAGCAAACATTAAATATATGGCACAACAAGGACGTCATTTGGCAAAGATAACCGTTGAAGTACCCGTGCAGGCTTTTTGTTGTGTGTTTAAAGTAGTTGAGATTTATTTTATATAGAAATCTAAAAACTACTTGCATTCATACTGAAATATATCGATTGTTATACTTAGTTAAAAAGAATTCTCGAGGGATAAGAAGAAACAGTGCAAAGCTCCAAAAAAATCGAATTCTTTGAAACATTTTGTTAAAAAAAAAACGCAATACCAAAACTAACTTATATATTCAAATTATTGATTTCGATATAAAGGATATTACAATGCGAACTGTCATTTCGCATATAAAAGAAGTGAATGTGGGCGAAAAGTTACCATTGACTTTATCTTTATATCCAATTTACATACAGTATAATCCATAAGCAAATTTCTTGACGAAGAGGACATTACCTGGGAGCGCTTTTAGACGCACACGCCATAAAAACCTTGACAACGGCGCTTCCAAATTGAAAAACCGTGTGTTTGTTAGCCTTCATAGGACAGAACACGAGGCTAAGAAATTATCCAACGTTTTTGTATAAATATAGTGTATGTGCAGAAACGGAAATGAATGTATCGGTTAAGCGTTTGTTTTGACTTCCAACAGATTTCTCTTAAAACGACACTAGTTAACGTTTCGACGTGAAATGGTAGATCTTCCAAATTGAACTGTTACTTCATTTTATATTTGTATTCTTCATGTTAGTCCTCTTACTTGTTTCGTTAAAAGCAGGAGCAAATGAAATGATGGCGTTGTGATCGCATATAGTCATTTTAACGTGTACATAGAACATGACAATTAAGGAGAATGAATTTGGGTTTTATGTGTGAGCTAATACTACATAGATCTTTATTAGAAATAAAAGAAAAGTTCAAGTAAATTTACTTATGAATAAACACATATTGATATGTTTTCTATTATTTAGCTTCAAATACAAACAGCGTAGATGGAAGGAACATACGATTGTATAGCAAGAAAACGAGCTGCGTTCATTTCTTAACGATCATAATTTCAATAAACACCACAGGTGGCAAACTAAATACTTGCGCCTAATATTTTCTTTCGTTGTATTTTCGCTATCGATTTTAATTAGCTAATGTAAACTTTCGTGTGAGCAAATATTTGTACGTGTATAATACATGAGTATGTCTATGCCGTTCTCAAGATATCTTCGACTATTTTCCTCCCTGCAAGACGGATATACACTGCGCCCGAGCCTGCCGGCGTCGTGATTGCCTTGATTAAATTACGTCTTTCTCAAGCTGTTGTTTGATTGAAACTGCACCGTGACGTGAAAAGTTATTACAGGATGGAACAGGAGCTGGTGTGTCGGTTATCATTTATTCATTACCACATGAAAACTACTGGAATTACTTGTTAAAACTAGTGTCGAGAAAACTTGAAGAATTGCGTTTTTTTAAGATTATAATGCTCTTGTATTATTATTGTGGTCAGTAAATAACGGGATATGTAAGTGGCGTTTTATTTGAATAACTTAAAAAGGAATACTGTAATAATGGATAAACAGGATCGAACTTCTGTGCACTCTTCTAAAGACCCGGATGGAGATGAGGTACAGTCTATCCACAATCACGATTTTTATTATCATCATCATCATCATCATCATCATTGTCATAATCACCAGAAGAATCAACTTTAGCATCAGTTATATGTGTCGTGTTCTGAGAAAACTGGGCATAATGCTTGTGCGCAAATTGTCATCCCAGATTAGCCTGTGTAGTCCGCACAGGCTAATCAGGGACGACAATTTCCGCTTTTATGGAATATTTCGTTTAAATGATGTCTCTTCTTAGCGAAAATCCAGTTTAGGCGGAAAGTGTCGTCCCGGATTAGCCTGTGCGGACTGTACAGGCCAATCTGGGATGACACTTTACGCACATGCATTTTGCCCAGTTTTCTCAGAACACGACACATATCAGCAACACTAGGAGCCGGTACCAGCAAACCACCAATGGGGAATCTTAACATAAGCTGTAGTTAAGCAAAAATTGTAATCGAATTTTGTTTGTGAATTCAAGTGGCTCTGCTTACTGAGTGCTTAATTATTAATCACTTTCCTTATTTGAGATACATTTTAATATAAACATAGCTCGTCACAAAAATAGTCAGAGACCTAAGGAATTTCACGAATCTGAACTTTTGTTTTCCCGAAGGAGTTTTATTGAATGTGCCTAGGAGAAAATATATTCTTCTTCGCCATCAGCATCATTATCAGTATCACTATTATCCAAATCACTTTTCACCATTTATAATAAAAACAGCTATTAATATATTAGTGTGCTACACGTAGTGTGTAAATATATCATGAAATGTCATAAAAGATGTAGACATTGAATCTTAATTCTTATTTAGTAATTCATGAATAATGTCAAAGGTTATTTATTTTATTTGGTATGTTATGAAATTGTCAGAACTAAATCACTTCTTTAAGCTGGAATATTCAATACTTGTAAAGCGAGACAACTGCAGTTAGCACACTTTACTATAACTTTATTGGATTACGTACCGTTCATCGTAACTTAAGTTCTCGATTTTTAACAGGGAAAACAGCACATAGGATGTGTTTATGTTATTTACAGTGTGTCGGTATGCTTAAATAGATCTAATAAATGATTGTTGTTAACGGATATCGAAGACCATTTACACGATAATATCTAGCTTACATGTTATCAAAACAGCTGTGAAAACAAAAACAAACAAAAAACCCGCACACATAAAATGAAATAATACTACCACTTATAATAATAACCAACGACGGACCTCGAAACGTTCATTTTCGAAGATTGTTTAGAAAATATGAATTTGCTGGTCGTAATGGAAGTGTGTTGTGTTGGTGGCTCTGTTTCTTCAGTTGTAAATGGTATTGTCAATGATGGCTTTTGCCATGGTTGCGGTAATCTGTTGAGAGTTGTTGAGTTCTGTGTAGCTGGTGTGGTGGTCGTTAGCGGTTATCAGATCTCTTATCGTTTTCAAACTTGAATAATCAATTAACCCGGTGGGGAATTTCACATTATGAAACTGAAAACCATTTTCCATTGAGTATCCATATTGAACATTGATAAATTATTCTAGCTTTTCTGTACGTAGCCATGATGGGTCTCAGTACGCAGTTTAATGTTCATCGCTATAGCCTCCGTGGACACGACTTTTTATTGTCTAGTTGATTGGTAATCGAAGGCTATAGTCAATTGTAATACATAATACAACAAAGGGAGCAATTAGCGGCCTGGTATCGAACGATCCAGGATCGAACATCGCCCCGAAATACCGTCCAATTCCAGAAACAAAGTCAACGGTTGTTCACATGAAAGGATCTATTAAGGTCTTAATGCATATACCTGTGTAGAATGAGGACCCCTTCTGACTTTCAAGGACAATACATATCCGGACATGCATGGTAAACTGATATATTGGTGATTGTATACTGTCTACAAATTGAAGTCTTCATCATGAACAATGATGAATGACCTCAAGAACTGTTACTAAAATTGACCTCACAATTCACCGCTTACTACATGTCATTTATAACGATAAGAAATATATGTTGGTAGAGAGCTGGACTACACTTCCAGGGATCGCGGGCTCGATCCAAGGCCCGACCACATAACTTCAGTGGAGATTAGTCATGAAATCCCTGTACGGCTTGTTTGGCAGTTGTCAGTCGCATAAGTAGGTGTACTTGTAACCAGCTCAATAAAGAAAAGTGGTTAACTGACTGCCGTAATATAACTAAAATACTGTTGAAAAAGAGGAAAACCCCAACAAAACAAACAACTTTGGTTTTAAGGAACACCATACACATGTTTACAAACATAAGAAAGATTGAAGAACTATACTATAAATGCAGATTTGCTAATCTCAAAAGCGCAATCGAAGTTGTTCCTTTGTTTACATAATTCTCCCCATTGGTGCAAAAAGGTACCATATGTCATTTAATTTCAATATCACGTGGTACCGTTTTGCACCAATGGGGCGAATTATTTACCTTTGATTAAAATGCAACGATCTTTTCGATTTGTCTTCAAACGAAAATTTCACCCATTAATCGCGACACACGTCTCTTGTATTCCGTGTTAATTTCTTTGTATGTATAATTGATGGTCGTGAATCTGTGATCGTGACCTACATTAAAGTGTTCGCTTACACGACACTTGAGTGTGAGAGAATACAACAAACACGGTAATGATTACCTCTGTCTCTGTGAACCGTCTTGTAGCACGGCCGGTTATCACGGGCGCCACCTCTCTTTTGCGATGCATAAATAAATGAGCCAATGCTACTTCCGGGGTGGCGCTAAGGAACGGATGTTTTGAAACTTATTAAGGTCCTCACCTTTCCAAATGGGTTGTGATTGAATGTTTCTGTACATTTGTGGATGAATGTATCTTCGCCGAATCGCACTACATTGCTCGAATTTTAAAATAATGCGAAATATGTTGAAAAACACATATAAAACCTTCTCATCCTGTAGAATTATCCGTGAAATTTCAAAACATCCGGTCATAAGCGCCACCTCGGAAGTAGCATTGGCTCATTTATTAATGCATCGCAAAAAAAGAGGTGGCGCCCGTGATTACCGGTCGTTTGTAAATTCTGTACGAGTGATATACGCGTTGTAGTGTCAACAAGGATGCATTTGTTTTGTAGATGGTTAATTCACATGCGTGCATTTGCAGGTGAAATAGAACCACGTAAAAACAACGCAGCACTTGACTGTTTCGTATGGCATTTTGGTATTACATTTGTGATATTGAGTGTAAAGTGATTACACACTTTTAACGAGGACCCCATTACACTTGAGCGCGTGCAATGTTTTCTGGAATATTATGTAGGAATGACGACCGCTGTATTGTTACAAATCTACGTCTGAAGTATGACTGTATACATCTTTTTTCCTTCTTAACGTAGGCGATTTAGTTTAAATGCAATTTAGTTTAAATGCAAAAATAAATGTTAATTAGTGTATTAGATTAAAAGTGAAATCGTTTCATTGTAGCCCTCAGGTTGGAGATTGGGGCCATATCACTGAAAATCAGTTTATGTTTGAATATTTTTTTTTATGCGAAATAAAATGTTTGTGCTGGAATATATCTATAAAGGACTAGAGATTGTTTGGCGTAGAAGATATTTGTAAGGAAGTAGTGTGATCGGTTGAGAGAATCAGTTATTGGTCAATGCATCATGTTTATTGTAATTTATTTATCTGTGTCGAAATAAGAACACCTAGTCTGTAGAAGACTGTGAAAACAAACGCGAACTGTCTGACGATTATTTATATCTAGGGAGCTTGTGACTGACTCACTTGCCTGTTCATGTCATATTCTGGACACCATGCACTCGGCAGGATTGCGTATGGCTCAAAGGTACCGGACGAGTGGAATGGTAAGTTAACCAGTGTGACCAGCCGTTCTCCTCAGGGGCACTTTGAAGAGGGGCACGTTTTGCATGTGCCTGTGGTGGTTTTATATACTGTATCGTGCTCACGGTCGGAAGATGATCGTCTTTTGTAGTTGGAAGGTGATGGTATCTGTAATGTGGCTGTTTAGCTCTGAACAAGCTCTTGATGATGGTTTACATGTTTTCTAGACTGACTCTGTTCTTCTCGTTGTCTTCATTCGCCCCCATTTGTGCCATTCTGTCTGAATCATCATTTCCGTGTATTCCGCAGTGAGAGGACACCTCACGCATCGAGGTAGCTTCAATGCAATTGATACTTATATCAGTAACAAAATGTCATAATCACTCGCTGTAGTCTACTGTGGCAAGAAGCAGTGAAATCAGTACAGAGGTACTCGATTTCTTTTTTGGGTGGTTTAGGACGTTACTGGCTGAATACATAATTATAACATGGCCACTGGCTTTCTGTGTTATAACCAGTGTATAATGCGTCTCTTTTGGGTCTCTTTTGAATATTACAATTATTACAATTATGAGTGTGCACGTATATATTAATAACTGTAATAAGGTATGGACATGTTTTTTCACGAGGTCTTGGAAACAAAAGTTCTGTTTAAGTACCGCGTTGTTGTTTGTACCTCAAATCAGGCATTCCATCTATAAGGTACACTCTGCAAATGGTCCTTTAGTATTGCTTCCGTTTATTATGCGTTTTCTCGACTACGGTGAAGAAACTTGAAACTTGAAACTTGCTTATTTGTTATTTTATTACGGTGAAGGTCACAACGTGAGAGTTAATTTTCATTTAGATTTGTTTTTGTTGGTAACGTTATACATGCAGATACACGCCAGTTTGCTTAATATCTCTATAAACAAAAATGAGCGTCCGCTTTTGAGCTGCATGCTTCATTTCAATTTGCCTTCATATTTTGATTGGGAGTTCGATACGGACAACGCTGAAGGGAATATAACCTGTAAAGCCTCGGTAATTATTGTGCAGATTTGCCTCCCTTTGCTAGGTTACATGACAGCATGTTTTTATTCAGAAATGTTTCGAATGGTATGACTAAAACTCCAAGTGCAAGTAGACAGTTCATAGAATGACCATTCGTAATCAGGTTTTCGTAATTAGCAATATGTCATTATGTTGTATGCGTGTTTTATTGTTCACATTAAGTCTCATATAAGAATGGAAATATCTTAATACTTCTGAAATCGGTAAACTAAGCAGTACGGCTTTATGAATTGTTGTTTTTTGCAATCTGATTTTCTTCCATACGACCGTTTCCCATGGGTTTCATAAGTAAATGGAAATTTAGACGAGTTTATTCCAACTTGATATATTATACCTCTGTGAATATTCTCCAGTGTGTATTCATCATGCTCGTATTTTTGTGATTATCTCGAAAGGCTGACGTGCTGTGTGCTGTGCTTATCGCATATGATAGCTTTTTCGAAACAAATAGTATAACTTTTCATCCTGATGAAATTTAATGCAGATATCATTCTCCTATGCTAACGATTTCTTTCATTTATCAAACGCATGACGTTATTCTGGTGAAATGACGTCTTGGCGTCGCGTCAGTAAACAGGTTCTGTCCTTGATTGCGACCTCTCCGCCATATAGGACGTATGATAAGCATGCGTTTGAAAGACCTTTGTCACGTCAATCAGAACTGTTCAGTTTAAAT
>VMBQ01001201.1:123242-174337 GCA_007657795.1 Dreissena rostriformis
TATCTACGATGTTCTTATTTCCAACCAGCCAGAGCAGGTTTATGTAATATTGAACACATCAAAAACTATGAGTGCGTTTTCTTTAATAGCTACTAAACCTGAAGCATGGAACGCGTACACAAACATTTCGACGATGTGTAGATTAATACACAAAATGGAGTATTTTCTATGAAGAATTGTTTGTATATCTCTAATATGTTAGGAAACTTAAACTTAAAATGACTTCAATGCAGATTAAGTAATTGTTGAGAAGCAGATCTTTCAGAAACTTTAAAATTCTGACACTGCTTATCCCTTTTGTTAATGTTAAAAGGGTCCTAAAAGCGTTTTCATTAGCTGATTTCCTCCTTGCCGTACTAGTCAATGGCATCAAGTGGACATTTTTATTATGCTCAACAATTCTCATGTGGGAATAAGACCCGTCATAGTTCACATGTCGGAAATAACAATAGCAAATATTATAGAAAATCAATGCCTCTTAACAGTCTCCGAATGCTTGATTTGTTTAAAAGATGCAAGTCATTAATGGAATGCCATTAAGAGGTCGTAACATGTAATGATTTGCTTACATTAATTGAAACAAGAAACACATATTATATAGTATATTTATATGATCTTTTGATCAGTTAAGTTAAAGCTTTTGCAGGTATACAGTTGCCCAATATTACACAATACAAAAGTATTAAATTGTATTATTTTTATTTTCTAACTTTTGTTTCAATTTACCTTATTTTCTTAACTTCTTATTTTAACTTTTTTTCCTTAACACGTATACTTACTCAAATTAATATTATTGTGTTAGTTTGCATTATAAGGAAACACTGTGCAGGGGTCGTTTACATCTGTAAAGTTACATCGTATACACAGTATAATGTTTAATGTTACCACATAAACTTTAACATGTTAGAAAACAACACAACGACAGTATAATTGGTCGTGTTTGAAATAGCCATGTCAGGATTGTTGCTTCAAATATTTTAAACTAAATTCATCTACAATTTTAGAATACCAACATATATCTAAATGTGGCGTGTTCTGAGAAAACTGGGCATAATGCTTGTGCGTAAATTGTCATCCCAGATTAGCCTGTGCAGTCCGGACAGGCTAATTAGGGACGACAATTTCCGCTTTTATGGATTTTTTCGTTTAAATGATGTCTTTTCTTAGCGAAAATCCAGTTGAGGCGGAAAGTGTCGTCCCGGATTAGCCTGTGCGGCCTGCACAGGCTAATCAGGTACGACAATTTCCGCTTTTATGGAATTTTTCGTTTAAATGATGTCTCTTCTTAGCGAAAATCCAGTTAAGGCGGAAAGTGTCGTCCCGGATAAGCCTGTGTGGACTGCACAGGCTAATCTGGGATGACACTTTACGCACAAGCATTTTGCCCAGTTTTCTCAGAACACGCCACATATACACATTGTATAATTTAAAGGTATAATCGGTTTAATGGGAACAGGATCCGCCTCAGGCCATGTGTTAGATGCCTACTAAGGAAACGATCTCAATATCCCAATATCTCAATATAATAGATTTAATAAATGCATTATTATGCAAATACATGCTTAGGTAGTGTTTATAAAGGAAAGTAAAACAATTATCAGCCATCTGTTATGGTCCAAGTACGGCGAAAATAAGCCCAAAATGGTCCAAGTACGGCAAAAATAAGCCCTATATCGCGCCGGCTAAGCGATCAATATATTGAACAAACTGATCACATGGTATTTGTCTTGGACGGGCGGACTTGATTTGCCTCGTATGTGTAGGACACACGTGGGAATAGAAATATACAAACGCTCGTGCGATGACCGATTGACCAATTTGAGACGCGGATTTCACATAGTTTGTAGCCATCAATATATGAGACGCAATGACCATTTGTTCACAATATCAGTTCGGAACCCTTTGATGGCAAATCGAAGTCGCGCGCCGCATGTATTATTCCACTTCCAAATTTGAGACGTTGACATTGTTAAACTACTCGGTGTATGTTGGAAACAGGAACTCGCCACACGATTTGGACCGAGTTGCTTGATTTTTTGTTGTAAGATATTAGGGCGCATTTTTTATATACGTGGACAAATTTTGTTCTGTGACCATCCATAATACGAACGGAGTCGTCGACAATAATTATGTACGTACTCATGTTGGAAAAATTGCAGTGCACATGTTCGAAATAATTCCTTGTTTATGTTCGTGATGAACACGATTTTAACAGTAATTTGCATGCGATAATTTTCCGTATTGGAGTACGCGTGCATTGTGACAATGCGGACCTATAAACAGAGGCTATGATTACTGTTTCCATATTAAAAAGTGTTGTTTTTTTGTTAGGCGAAACTGAGATAAAAAAAAAGCTGTAAGGCTGTGCAATGAAGTGAAATGCATTGTTCAGGATGCTTTTGTAATGCTTTTAGCTAATCTTGAAAAATGATTGAACAACTAAATTCTGAGTTCCTTATTTAAAAAAAAATCTTCATTTTTTTCTACTTTTATTACCGCATCAATTAGGACTGATTTTAGTCGTCAAATGAGTGAACAAAATCTATTTTAAGGATAGAAAATAAATAAACAGGATTTATCAATTAACTTGAGTGGACCTACCCTTCGGCCTGAACATGATGGACCTTGTGTCGAGTGGTGTGGCCACGGCCGAGCTCGAGCCTTGCAAAGGCCGGAAGTTCGCAATCGATATGCACGGCCATATGCGCAAGATTGACGCGTCATTTGAAAGGGTAGGTTGGTCGAGGCTGGATGATTCCTAAAGATTGTTATATGGGTATATTATACCAGTAAACGTTTGATTTTATATTTTATTTGTTTTAACTTAATTTCAACCATTTTGCTAATTATTTTTAAATAACATTTTAATACTGAATTAATCATTCGATAATAATATATTTAATAAAATATCGTCAATTATCAATACACCCCGCTCTAGAAACAAAATGCTTCCGTTCAAGTTCACTTTAAAAATATAAATATCATAAAGGCACGTTCTGAATTCATTTTAAAATGGTAATCAGAAGTGTGAAACAATTATTATACATGCTTACCAAAAAGAACACTCTGGCTGGCAGAAGCACCATTACGCATTTTTTTATGGCGAGTGTCTTTTATGATGCTTGATGATTTAACAAAAACTGAACATATTTAAAGACGTGTTAATACTGAGCATATTTAAATTTATTAATTTGTTATCAACGTAAGAATAATGAAACTTCAAAAATATTATCAGGAAATAAATTCTTATATACTCTAGGACAAAACAAACAACAACCTCTGAATATTATAATGAATATAGCTGTGGTCGCAAAATTGAACCGGTCAAAGTATTTGGCGTTGAAATCAGTTGACAACCATTCCATACAACTATCAAAGCTTTCTAGTTTTGGTGATGCAACTGTTGTGATTTTGTAGAATTTATAGTGCACATGGATTTCAGGAAAGAATTGGCGAGGTAAACGAAACTAAAAAATAACACGTCTATTAAAGTTTGTTTATTTTATATCTAAACTCTAGAGTTTGCGATATTGAAAGTAATCGAACTTTTTTTTTTTAATAGATAGACCCATCTTCAAAGACATTGCAATGCAGTTGTGGTCTACTAGTATATCGAACTGAATGATCACAATACATATAAGTTCTGAGTATATTATTTTAACCCTTTGAGCGCTGGAACCGGATTAAGAAGGCCTTTGCAAACAGTTTGGATCCAGATGAGACGCCACAGAACGTGGCGTCTCATCAGGATCCAAACTGTTTGCTATTCTGATAGTATTCTTTGAAAAAAAAACGAAGAAAATGCTAATTTTAGAAATTCAGCAGACGACATATTAGCAGACGACAAATTTCCCAGCATGCAAAGGGTTAATAGTGTGCCCTCGTTGACCATCAGAAGCATTGACAAGATACATGTACCATTCGAGCTGTGGTTTAATCGTTCCTTAACAAAACATATATTAGCTTTTCTCATCTAAATCATTTCTTTTTCCTGCAAAACTTGTTCTCCCTAATGTCTAACATTCGGTCGCAAGAATAAATCTCGACGTCACGTGATATCCCCGTTTGTACAAATGACTTTATGACTAATTACTTGTGTTCTTTTGAGAGGCGCATTTTGTTGCCAACAATATGCCTAAATTGCCAATATGCTTTACCGAAGATCCATCAAAATGAGAGTTATTTTATGTGGATCTTAAAAAGCCCTGTGATTGATTGTTGAACGCTTATTGATGTTTTGATATTCCGAAAGCACCAATTAATTGAATAGTCGAATAGTAGAAAGGAGGCATGCTTTACTATTGCATCCATTTCAACCGTGCTCTGTGAATATGGGGCGTAATGCATGTGCATAAAGTATCATACCAGATTATCCTGTGCACTCGACACAGGCTTATCAGCGACGCCACTTTCGGCTTTTATGATATTTTTCAGTTGAAGAAAGTCTCTTCTTAGCAAAAATCCATTTGAGGCGGAAAGTGTAGCCCCTGATTAGCCACATGCTAATCTGGGACGACACTTTACGCACATGCATTAAACTCCCTTTTCACAGAGCACGGCTCATTTATTTGTTCGATGATCATGTATTGACTTGTAAAAGATGGGACTCAATCTAACTCACGCCTGCATGCTTGTATCAAGGATAATTTAGTTGAACTAGAAAACCAACATGCATTTGCTTCTTAAGGATACCAATACACGTAAATAACGAAGAACAAAATAACACAATATGTTTTAATTGATTGTGAACCCTTGTTGACTTTGTATGTTAACGCCTGTTGTCGTTAGAAAGGTTGTGTCCGTACCATTCAGACGGATATTTCCCTACCACGATGAATGGATATATTTTTCAAAATAGATGTGTTTCTATGTATATTTTGTATTTTTGTCAACTGTACATGTGATTGTTTTGGAAATACAATATGTTTAAACTGATGGATTTTTTAAATAAAATATGTTTTAACTAATGGAATTTAGAAATAAAATATGTTTAAACTAATGGAATTTAGAAATAAAATATGTTTTAACTAATGGATAAACGCCGCTGTTTTGTTGATTTATGTCGTTTACTATGTATATTCATATACAGAATTGCGTGTGTTTTTTTGTATCCCCTTTTGACTTGTGTTTATTGATGATTTATGACATTCGTTCAGATGTTTATTGGATGGACTGAGAAAAATGTGTATTATTGACGTTTTTTCTTTTGTGCTGAAGACTGTTTAACTCACATGACCGCTAATAGAACCTCAAGAACGAATGCAAGATCAGATAATATTAATATTTAAGCCTTAATGACGATGGTAAAGTTGTGAAGAACCTTAAAAATGATTGTCAATTAATATTTAACAACAAGGATGGTACTAATTTAAATAAAATATGACCTCGTTCATACAAACAATCGCAGCATTGAAAAGACGTCAATGCAAAGTCCAAACTATACCAACTGGTATTTTCGCCGTACTTGTGCCAGAATTATCAGAACAAACACTCCCAAGATGAGAGAACAAATGAGTATTAATGGAATAAGACAAAAATCTCAGATTTACTGCACACTATATTTTCATGTTTTAACCGCAGCCCCTCTGTTTTCAGGAGCTGATAGGGAGCACAGCAC
This sequence comes from Dreissena rostriformis, assembly GCA_007657795.1. NCBI lineage: Eukaryota > Metazoa > Mollusca > Bivalvia > Myida > Dreissenidae > Dreissena > Dreissena rostriformis. Next base: position 128,860 of record VMBQ01001201.1, read on the forward strand.
CACAGCAAAACTGGCGGGGAATAATCATCGCCCTGCTGGTCATAGTCACTGTGTTGGGACTCATTGTAACGGCCATCGTCCTGGTCACGCCAAGTTAGTCAACGGAACTATATACTAGTTATACATATATAGTATTTGGTTTTCGTACGTAACAAGGTGATAATTGACCCGCGTCATGCGAAAATGGTCCTATGCCATAATGGTAAAACATTACTGTCAGAGGTTACCCCGTCCTCAAATGATACCACGAAACCTTGCGTGACTTAAAAGCGGTCAACGAAGCACCTGACTAGACTGAGCGATTGCACAGGCCGGTCTGGCGCTACGTTGGCCGCATATGTCCTAAAACCCATTTTTGCATGACGCGGTTCAATTATATTCTCGCCGTTTAGTTCGCCAATAATGACCTGAAAATTACACTGACTTTTGAATGTGACTTTTTAAGGAATCTTTATGATGAATACTTTTTTTTGTTCTGTAATCATAATTTTTCCCGAGTAATAAACCGAGTATTAATGTAGAAGTCAACTCAAGAGCGTAAGTATTCACAAGTACCATATTGATTAAGAAGAGCATAGTAGAACTCATTATGTGGCTAATTGTTTCACATAGCGGAGTAGTATTCCACGGGTTCATTTTTACACGTAAAAGTAGTAATCCACTTGTTCTCTATGACTCGTGTCACAGTAAAAACTCCTGGTGCAACCGTCTACACACTTACGCGCCGTTTTCGCCGTTCCTCACACGGTTGTCGTATGCATACTATGTGAGAGTTCGCTGGTGACCCTTTCATTGTAATGTTCTGGCCTTTAAATAGCTACTTAACAACTTAAATGCTTTAATGAATCAACAATTTGCATAAGAATGTTTTAACCCTTTGAGCGCTGGAACCGGATGTTGAAGGCCTTTGCAAACAGTTTAAATCCAGATGAGACGCCACAGAACGTGGCGTCTCATCAGGATCCTAACTGTTTGCTATTCTGATAGTATTCTTTGAAAAAAAAATGAAGAAAATGCTAATTTTAGAAATTTAGCAGACAACATTTCAGCAGACGACAAATTTCCCAGCATGCAAAGGGTTAAGCATATTCCATGTTAATAATGATTGGAGCATACTTGAGACAAAATAATGTAATATGAAGGCGTTTAATAGTTCGTAAATAGGACAGTTAAAAGGCAGTGCAAAGGGCGGATATATGTGTCGTGTTCTGAGAAAACTGGGCAAAATACATGTGCGTAAATTTTCGTCCCAGATAAGCCTGTGCAGTCCGCACAGGCTAATCCGGGACGACACTTTCCGCCTAAACTGGATTTTCGCTAAGAAGAGACATCATTTAAACGAAAATTTCCATAAAAGCGGAAATTGTCGTCCCTGATTAGCCTGTGCGGACTGCACAGGCTAATCTGGGATGACAATTTACGCACAAGCATTATGCCCAGTTTTCTCAGAACACGACACATATCTCCCGCCGTGATCCTTGTGACCTTACAGTGGTGACTCGGACCTTGAGGCATCGTGAATGTCTCATGCCCTCTGCACAGTCCGCCATTACACTTCTTTTCAAGTAAGTTTGATACTCTTCACGCAGAACTGCACAGGAAGGTTTCAATTATGCATGTGCGTATTCAATCGCAAAAAAAACCTACACTAACAATGTTGCTAAAATAAAATGGTTTCAACTGTGAAAATAGTGAATACAAATCTTACAACGAAGCTCGTCATTCATGATTAGTGGCGTGTTCTGAGAAAACTGGGCAAAATGCTTGTGCGTAAATTGTCATCCCAGATTAGCCTGTGCAGTCCGCACAGGCTAATCAGGGACGACACTTTCTGTTTTATGGAATTTTTCGTTTAAATGATGTCTCTTCTTAGCGAAAATCTAGTTTATGCGGAAAGTGTCGTCCCGGATTAGCCTGTGCGGACTGCACAGGCTAATCTGGGATGACACTTTACGCACAAGCATTTTGCCCAGTTTTCTCAGAACACGCAATATTTAAACATCCATTATATCGTTCTCTGCAATGACAGGCTCGTTAAAACATGAGTGTGGATAATAAAACTACGGTTGATTACATTTCTAAACGCTCAGATTGTATAGGGCTAATGGAAATGACGTCAATGTTGAACACTTGCAAGCAAATAGCGCAACGTTGGATAGCGATGATTTAAGTGAATAAACTACAAACAGGTTAATAAAAATAGCTTTTACTGAACATCGAATTATGTATACATGTTCGTCGACAAATGAGCACGAATGATAATATATTGTAAACTTGTTTAATTTATGGGTTATGCTTTACAAGTAGGATTGGAAAAAACTGTCGGAAATTCATATTTTTAACAAAAAAGCCGCGTTAAACATATTTAAACGTGTAAAAGAGTGATGCATAAACAAGGGTTATATTTAATTAAAATTATTTAAGAAAGGCCGTGAAGCAATCTTTCCTAAATTTAAAATCGGTCCATAAACTCAAAAGGGGGCGTGAGAATTCGGCGGTGCCCACTAAATATAGTAGTTTACTAATTACAGTATTATAAAATATTAAAATTGTGTTGCATGTTACACTAGCGATTGTTCATTTTAAATACGATTTTCCACTTTCGAGAATTTTGTAAAAATGAATATTAATGATGGTTTGCCTCAATATCCTAACGGTTAATTATTCGTGTGTGTTTTGTTTTTTCTTGTTACAGAGGAGATAGAAGAAGATTTTGGAGACAAATTAGCATACAAAGATATTATAAACCATAATTTTGACCCGAAACCGTTCCATGCGTCTTGGAGATCAGGTAGGATATACCTTAGGAAATAACTTGACTAAATACATTAACATGAGCCTCGCTCTGTAGAAAGGGGTTTTTAATGCATGTGCGTAAAGTGTAGTCCCAGATTAGCCCTTGCTTTCCGCACATGCTAATCAGGGACGACACTTTCCACTTTTATGATAGTTTTCGTTCAGAGAAAGTCTCTTCTTAGCAAACAAAAACATTTTAGGCGGATAGTGTCGTCCCTGACTAGCCTGTGCGGACTGTCTTTGCATGTTCAGTATTCATGCTATCTCGAATGTCTCTGTAGGTTATGTACTCATGCTATCTCGAATGTCTCTGTAGGTTATGTACTCATGCTATCTCGAATGTCTCTACAGCTTCACTACTCATGTTATCTCATATCCCTGTGCAGGTTCAGTATTCATACCATCTCGAAAGTCTCTACAGGTTTAGAACTCATGCTTTCTCAAATACCTCTGAAGGTTCAGTTCTCATGATATCTCGAATGTATCTGCAGGTTCAGTGCTTATGCTATCTCGAATCCTTTTGCAGGTTCAGTATTCATACTATCTCGAATCCCTGTGCAGGTTCAGTATTCATGATATATCGAATGTATCTGCAGGTTCAGTGCTTGTGCTATCTCGAATCCTTTTGCAGGTTCAGTATTCATACTAACTCGAATCCATGTGCAGGTTCAGTATTCATGATATATCGAATGTATCTGCAGGTTCAGTGCTTATGCTATCTCGAATCCTTTTGCAAGTTCAGTATTCATACTATCTCGAATCCCTGTGCAGGATCAGTATTCATGATATCTCGAATGTATCTGCAGGTTCAGTGCTTATGCTATCTCGAATCCCTCTACATGTTCAGTACTCATCTTATCTCGAATGTCTCTTCAAGGTAAGTACTCATGCTTTCTCGAATCCCTCTGCAGGTTCAGTGCTTATGCACCGGTCCGATGACGGAGGGGTGGTACAGTTCGACTGCGATACCAACACCTCTACACTCATCATGGATAATGCCACGTTTGTGAGTGACTTGTTTGTGTGTTTGTTGTTTTTCATTGTGTAGTGTAAATTGAAAAACATGTCACCTTAAAAATGTTAAATGTCGTATTATAGCGTAACACAATCGTCATCTTGCATAGAAGAAAAGTAAATGCAATCGTAATCTAGCATATTGTTTACTTATATCTACATGGAATATACGACAGCTTTGAAGCGTTTCCATGCGTGTAATAATTGCTTATTTATATGCTTACTAAAGTTCAAAGGTAATAACTTAAAGATTCATTCACCGTTTAAGCAGTTATAAATCATGCGCTGAAATTGTTTCCTTTGTGTAACTTGGCTTTTCATGTACAAGAAGTACAATACCGTAAAATTATTTTAGTTGGATTTTTCTATTTATCCAGATCCCTTCCTCAATGGTAACAAATAGATTCATCGAAATAGATTCATCGTAACGCAATATCAGCTGCGTCATGTGAAAATGGGTCTTATACCATATTTGACCGTCGCAAGCCAATAGCCTTTAATTAAATGCACTTCTGTTATTCGTGGTCACTGACCGGCACTGATGAAAGAAGCCCCTGACAAATCATCGGAGACAATGTATGTGTTCCGATTTCAATTTTCTGGAATGTTAGAGGCTAGTAGGAAACCAACAATGTGGCAATATTTCGGTGCTTGAGAACTCATCTTAGAAAACACAACCATTGATAATTTCTGAAATTCTTGTTTCCTTTCACCAACAATTCCAATGAGCGCCTCCAGTACATGCACACTTTCCTGTAGACTTGAGGACGCATAATATATACTATCATAAAAAGCTTAGCTTTTGTACACATAAAAGCAAATATGATGTACAAAATTGTTTCCCAATATATTGTACAATTACATGTCATACGCGCGTTTTTGTCAATTAAACAAAGTAACTGGTATGTGTATGCGTGTTATTTTGAATTTACTATTTTCACTATATATGCTGAATTTGTCTCTTGTAATTTGTAATTCCTGTACAGAAGTTTAGCAAAGTATTTATTTTGCATTTGCACTCGTATAAGATGCATCTCGAATGGCAGTTTTTAAAATGTACTTTACTTAAACACTAAATTACGCGTTAAGATGCCACTGGTATATCTGTATTGGTGTCCACTGGTACCATAGAGACTATTCAGGGCAATGTATTCACCGTGTCATTATCATGCATTATCTTGGGATTACGTGCTGCTGAATAACATTTATGTTATGCCTAAAAATTAGGCCAATTACCATGGTTACCGAACTATACCAATGTATGTGTACTGTAAAAATACCTTTGAATAACGTAGTCCAAGTCACATAAACAATCACATAGGCCTACTAGTTTTGTTGTAATCCTTGTCATAATCTTGGTGTTTGAAATTTGTGACATGCATCTAATTATGCCATTGCTTTATATAAGTAATGGTCACTTATTAATATAGACAGATGGCATTTTTTTTTTTTGAATTTATAGCGTTTATTCATCTCCATACATTACAAATTTTATCGTTAGTTTACATGCTATTTTGTTAGTGTAAACTATAGTTTTTTAACTATTCAACATTGTTGATATTATAGACGTAAATAAATTCCATGCATTCAATTATATAGACACAACCATACAGTTCACACGCACACACACACATACCCATACACAAATTCCATGTTATGATACAAAAAAAGAAAAATATTTGGACTTCAGAAAATTATAAACTTTAATCAAACGTTTGGACTTCAGACAATGAAAAACATTAATCAAACGATCATGGTATAAAATTATTTAAGAAAAACAACACAATTTACAATAATACTATTATATTGATCTTCAAAAAGTTTCACAATACACCAGTTTAGTATTTCCTTTTCTTGATATTTTGTATTAGATTGAATCTCCCATGCTACGCCAAGATAAATATTCAGCTCCCTTATTGAAGGTAATAGACCCTTTCTATTGCATACAAATATATACTTTTTAATTTCAAGAAAAAAAATATTAATACCTGTCATGTTAAAACTTGTACACTCAAATAATATTGTTTGACATGAAATATCAGTACCTTTTTGCACATTATGTAATCTTAAAAATTCTACAACATAATTTGCAATTCTCTTTGTGAAATGCAGTCCCAGAATATATGTAATAGGGTTTCTTCATTACAGAAGGAACATAAATTGTCATGAACAATGTTCATTTTAAATAACAAAGGTTCCTAGGATTCTGTGAACAATTCTTGTTTGGAACCACTGAGTGTATGTTTCTCTAGATATAATGAAAACAAGTGCAAGCACTTTTGTCCATTCAACGTGATTAAAAGTGTATTCCATTTTAAATGGCAAGTGGGTATATCTGTATTATATCTAAAACATTTATTAACAAGTTTGTTTTGATTATACCCAAATACTATGTTATTCAAGTAAAATGATATAAATACACATTGTATATTTGGCTTTTTCATAAATGGAAGTCCTGATAATCTGATAAATGCCTTCATAGTTCTGATTAAACCTTTATAAATTATTATCTCCAGAAGTGCACATTATATCTCTTACATATCTAATTCCCCTATCATATTGTTGTCCCCTACCGGTTTCACCGGAGGGGACTTATGGTATGCGCTCTGTGTGTGTGTCAGTCAGTCAGGCAGTCAGTCAGTCAGTATGTCTGTCAGTCCGTCACACATTTCTGGATCCTGCGATAACTTTAAAAGTTCTTCATATTGTTTCATGAAACTTGAAACATGGATAGATGTCAATATGGACATTATGCACGTCATTTCACTTTGTAACTACGTCAAGAATTCTCGTTGCTACGGCAACAAATACTTAAAAAAAAAATGGTGCAGCCGGTAGGGGACATATATTGCTTGGCAATAGTCTTGTTATTATATATAATATTCATACCTATCTTAAAATAATGGTTATAAAATAAAGACATATTAAGGATATCTTTACACTTACAGACATTTTGTTTATTAATATACTCAATGTAACATATAAGGACATCTCTCCAAAACAATTTTTTAAACTTATCTTTCTTTCTTCGTATATATAAATTCACTTTCTGCCGCCATTGTACCTGAATTCACATTTAATATTGTATTAGAAAACAATATTTGAACTTTAATTATGTATGTTACGAAATCATGAAGACATCGAGTCGTTTCGTTTATGTTTTTTTTTCTTCTGAAATATGCACATTTCTTCAAAATTTGAACGGAGTATGCCTATGACAAGAAGTTCCGAATATTACAGTCTTATCGATACATAGACGTTCAGTTTAAATAAAATACCGCAGACAAACAGTAGCTATGTGCATTTAGCTTTTTTATTACTGCTTTAAGCTTTCGTATATCATTTAATTAACTTAGACAACTTCCGTTGGAATATGGAAACAGTGAATAATTTCGAGCATTTTTCATAAACATGTTGTACAATCTGATGGTCATATACTTTGAATATGTGATGAGGAGATTACTTAACAAGCTGGAGACTTATGAACTGCGTAGTCATCTAGTCCTATGAGACGATGTTTAAATCAATTGTGTAAACATTATAACACAATCGTTTTAAATGAACCGATTTGCAACGGAATTAATAACTATTCAAGTTCAAACACGTAAACACACATCTAATTATACCAGATGCACTTGTAAATATACAATATCGATTTTCAAAAAAAAGTATACATGTATAACTAAATGATAATCAAATAGTTTACCTCAAGTTCAACAAGTTGAAAGCTTTCGATAATAACATATTTACCATAATAAAGAATGGGCGTAACACAAGTATTGTAAAACGAAAGTACAATATATGTATTCCAATAATTAATGTATAGGCCCATATACGGTTTATTTAACTATTACATACTCGTTTCAGCATCCCATAGACGTACTATTTGTTTGGAAAATAACCACTAATTTGCATACACGCCAACATAACAGTATATTTCGTATAGTTATGGTTTAAACAACATAGTTAATTCACGTATACATGTAAACAAAAAAGGTGTTTTAGTTGGATTGTTCGCCTTTTTCAACAGTAGTTCAGTCAAATCACGGCGGTCAGTTAATCAACTCACACTTTCCTGTTACCAGTAATAAGTGCACATACGTATGCCAGTAATTGACAACCACCCTATATGAACATAAGTAACGCAAAACGAAAGTAGAACATAAACATTTTTCCTAAATTAAACATTTTCTTCACATCAAACATAAAATATACTAGCTGAAAACATTTTCCATTACTTGATACAATTTTCCTTAACCATGTCATTTTCATAGTTTTTTTTAAAGCATAAATATAAGTCATGGCAACTCCTCCATCATCATATAATTTAATAGCAATAGTTTTTTTAGTTTTTGCTGGTCCATCCCATATTTAATTGGAAAAAAAAAGTATATTTATTTGTTTTAAAACTTTTTCTCCTGGGCTAGGAAGAGTTATAAACAGGTGTGTAAAAAAGGGAATTAGTAGTGATTTAACAACAGTTATCTTTCCTAGGGCAGTTAAAGTTCTTCTTTCCAAAAATGTATGATATTATGCAGCTTTTTAAGTTTACTTGAGAAGCGTATTTCTATCATTTTCTTAAAATCAACATCAAATAATATTCCTAAAACTTAAAAAGTTCGTTGTACCCCAGACTAGTTTATATCTAGTTTTTATTGATTGTATGCTAATTTTTGGAGCCAATCTATATAAGATTTGGTTTGTGATAATTGAGTTTTAATCCAGCATATAGCAAATCATTTAAAAGATCAAGGGTAGCATCGGTGCCATCCAGTAAGAGAGATTTGTCATCAGCAAACTGAGAAGTTTTATATTCAATATTGTCTATCACTATACCTTTAATTGCATAACAATTTCTTATTTTAATTGCCGAAATTTCAGCACAAAGAATAATAATATAAGAACTTATTGGATCTCCTTGTCGGCAGCCTCTTTCAATTGAAATAAATTCTGATAAAAACCCATTTATTTGAATTGCCGTCAAGGTATTATGTAGGAAAAGTGAAATGTATTTTTCAATGGTGTACCAAAATTAAAATAATCTAATATTTTTTTCTACAAAATCAAACTCAAGGGTATCGAACGCTTTTTCAAAGTCAATGGTCATCAAGAGTCAAGGGATATTGTTATCTTCTGTATATTTCATAATGTCATATAAAAGTCTGGTATTCTCACCAATATATCTGCCTTTAATAAATCCTGTCTGATCTTTAGAAATAAGGGTATCAAGGATAGTTGTTAATCTGTTAGCAATAGTCCCAGATACAAGCCTGTAAATTACATTAAAAGCGTTAATGGCCTTAAGTTTTTTAGAAAATGTCTGGGTTTGTTATCTTAAGGTATACATGTGATTATACCTTGTTTTTGAGTAACTGACATGGTTCCAGAGATAAAACCATAATTGAGGCTTCTCACTATAAAGTGGCCTAAATCTTTCCTCTTTTTTTAATTCAGCTGTCAAACCATCTGATCCTGGGCTTTTGTCATGCTTCATGTTTTTTTTAAAATAAGTAATTGATATTTCCTCAAGTGTTAGAAGGCCTTGTAATAATTGAGATTGTTCAGTGTTTAGTTTAATTGTGTTTATGCCTTTTAGGTCATCTTGTATATTGTAAGAGTCATTAATAACAGACTTTGTATACAATGTTTTGTAAAATTGGGCCGCTTCTTTTAAAATACAATGATTGTCAAATAGCCGTAGACCTTCATCGTTTTAAATAAAAGGGATGGCATATTTATGATACAGTGTTAAATACGATGAAAAGAAATCGCTAACGCACTGCATGTGTTCGATATTGTGTAGACAGCGGGCACTGTTGTATCTCACTTTGGTGAAGTCGCAAACTTGGTGTTCATAACCAATGTACGTTCTCTTTTTGGTCAATATCATAGTGCGTTGAAGTGGCACATATATATTGTAACACGAAACGTACATTTGCTGTGCCTACTACATCATCCGTCCGACTGTGCCATCATCATTTTCGTCGTCGTTGTCATAATTCGACATCATTATTATCATAAACATCACACAATTATTACTACCATCATCAAATTAACAATCGTCTAATAATATCGTCACCATCATCATCATCCCCGTCACATCATCAGTAAAATCAGCATAACTTAAATCATTGTAGTAAATTGTGCATAGGTTGACTCTTATGCCTGTTTTAAATTTATCTGATCTCAACAGTGTTGCCATCAGAAATGTTTGAGTACATCGATCAAAGACTGTGAATATGTTTTAAACGCAATCGCGTTGATCGTTTAATCTAAACACATTTTTTTCTCCGGGTAAATACTGAAGATTTGTGTCCTGTTTTCGATTTTTACTCGTCTTCACAATTGTTCTTAAATATAGTTAAACAACACATTCACCGACAAAACGTTTGTCGTAAAAAAGATCTAAATAAAATTTAAGAACAGTGTGTTTCATTAATCCTAAATATAGACACAGATGTTCAGTAATATACAAATGTTGTTGGTTTAGGTTTGCGTTATTATTAACTTCTTGATAAATATATGTATAGTCCATGGTATACAAAGGTTGTTGCTTCAGGTTTTCGTCTTTATTAATTACTTGATAAATATGCTTTTTATTCCATACAGTACAAATGTGGTTGGTTTAGGTTTGCGAGATTAGTAATTTCTTTATAAATATACGTGTAGTCCAAACAATAAAAATGTGGTTGGTTCAGGTTTTAGTAATTATAAATTTCTGTATAAATATACGTATAGTCCGTATGTTAAAATGTGGTAGGTTCAAGTGTTTTTATTAATTTCTTTAACCCATGAAGTCGATACCATACAAATGTAATTGCTTCAGGTTTTCCTCATTATATAACTCTTTAAAAATATACTTGTAATCCATGCCATAAAACTATGGTTTCTTCAGGTTTACGCCAGTATTATTTTATTTACAAAACATGTGCAGTCCATACATTAAAAAAGACTGGTTCAGACTAACGATTAGAGATATTATTTGAATTATTTGGTAAATAAACATGTAGTCAATACCTTAAATATGCGGTGGCAGCAGGCTTTGAACTATCCGTTCTTCTTTCAAATTGTCTTGACACTAGAACAAACTTCGTTTAAACAATATTATCCGTCCAATCTTTATAATTAATAAAGAAACTCCTCGAGTTGAACATTTACTTTTTATACGAATATCTATACCTACCATAGTGTATTATTGTTACCTGAACATACATAAAAGCAACACATTGTCGTCATCTTTTTCAGAGGGAACTCAATACAGAGTCTTACGAGATCTCGGCGGATGGAGCATTCGCCATTTTACCATACGAGATTAATTATGTAAGGACAGTAACTTTACTTAGTTGAATGTGTATGGCGTAATACACGATTTGCTTTTGCCATAATAAGTCTTGTAATTACATACACCCGTCGCAAAGACCAACTGCTTTCTGCCGAGAACTTATTTTTATACCTTAAAGAATAGATTACACCTTTTTTGAAAATATGGAATAATAATTGGTAAAATATTTATTACTCACTTATTTGCACTTGTTTCCAATGACGATCATACTGATAAATGTAAGCGATATCTATAGCGACTGTTGACATGTCGAGTCATTTTACTGTACACGTGTTCATGTACACGGGAGAGGAAAATTAATGTTATTGTTTTGAACATTTTTTTTTTTGTTTCAGATATACAGACATTCATTTATAGCAAGATATAAATTGTTCAATATTAAAACACGGTATGTACACATAGTTTGCGTATAAGTTTTACAAATTTCTTAGTTTTGTTTTAATGGGACTGTAAATCACGAATGACGAAAAAAGAAAAGTTCTAAAATAACGTATTTTTTTACAATTATTAGTTTATATTGATTAAAATATCACGACTGGTATATTACATTACTTGAAAAAAAGTTCATATTTTAATTATATTCGGTAATAAAATTTCGCGATGTGAAATCGCGAAAATAGGTGACATAACGATATACACACTATATATAACGCAAGTAGATTGATAATTTTCTATATAAAATATATACAATTCACTACGCATGCACAATTTGCATTCCTGGGTTTACCACGTGACGATGAATCATGTATTTTTGTATTTATTTATTTTTACTGGGTATGCATACCCAGTAAAAATAAATAAATACAAAAATAAGTAAAAATAAAAAATAAAACATTTTTCAAGTAATTTTATATACCAGTCGTGATATTTTAATCAATAAAAACTAATAATTGTAAAAAAAAATACGGTATTTTAGAACTTTTTTTTTTTCGTCATTCGTGGTTTACAGTCCCTTTAAAGAGGGATTATTTTAATGTATCTATTGGTATAGCTTAAGTGTCATTCCTCTTTATAAATGCTATTTATGTCATGAACGCGGCATAATACAGCTGTTCCGACCTCGTCAACTGTTAGAAACAAGATTCGTATTTAAAAGCTAATTTATTTTATCTACTCATTCACAATCATTCCATAGTTACGTTAATATGTCGGTATATATGCTAAAATAGTTCGGAAATATCTTTGAAATCGACCCCAACACTGTTTGGTTCTGACCTTATTCCTAATACGACAGCTCACAGCTACCGCATCTAGATTGTATCCCGGATGTTTCAGTTCACACAGTGATCTGGTGGGCCCATCGACGCCGCATCAAGAGAGCCAGCTGACCTTTCAGTGCGTCACGTGGTCCCCAGTGGGTAACAGTCTGGTAAGTAGGCAACGCCTTTACGGGATGCATTGAAGCGTCGACATCCCATCGACAAAACAAAAGAAACATCGGTACAATAAAAGTGTGTGTTAATTTAACGTTGTATAGTATTATTTCTGTAAACGTCAACTGCCGCTGAGATGTACATTTACATGTGTATTGTGAATTATATTCGGTCTCACCAAATGCGTGCATACATAGAGCTTTTTTAATGGTAATCATCTATCATAAGCGGTAAAAAATAGCGTGTTTGTAACGCTGCTTCAATGATGATTTGGAAAAATATGATATTACTAACATAGCGTTGAAAAATGCTGGCAAATTCAAAAGTCAGAATGATTCAGTGGCAGCGTGGTAGATTTTGCGTCCAGAGGTCACGGGTTCAAAAACCGGGGAAGGCAACATTTGAATCATTTGTTCTTGGTAAATCAATTTTAATTACTTTAGACTATTAGACTATTTTATATGGTATATATTTGCTTTTAAATGCATTTAATGACATGTTTAAAAAAAAATACTAAATTCTGCGAACAAGTCCCTTTATGTATGTCATGTTTCACGATAAAAAAGGCGTTTGCTTTGATTAATATTTTACAGGCTGTCGTGATACAAAACAACTTGTATTTATTGAATGACGTCGAAAGCAAAACGTACGTTGCGTTGACGACGGACGGAGCGATGGACGCCATATTCAACGGCGTCCCCGACTGGTTATATGAAGGTACGGAAGCGTTATTGGCTCCGTAACTACACTATATGCGTGCAGTGCTGACGTTCTTTATGATTTTATAGGGGACCCGTAGCCAAGTTACCGAAGAAAGATTAATCTTGGTTGTCTTTTTTGTTCTGTTATAAAGCGCTGCCGTTTAATAATATGTAATTGAAAGGATATTATGCTAACAAATATATACTTTAGCTATAAGTTTAGCGTTGATATTTAATAGAAAAGTTGTTTTTATGAATTAAAATGCTAGTACATATTTTCATTTCATTGATTGATTAAAAGACAACAAAAAAAGTAATGCATTTGAGAAAATTAAAGATAAAACTATTAACAATGCCAATATAATTTACTTGGTAATTGCATTATGTTTGTTACAGAGGAAATCTTACACTCTAACCGAGCTCTCTGGTGGAACGCCGACGGCTCGTTGTTGGTTTACGGGCGCTTTGACGACCGTGACGTCACGCGCTATAGTATGACGCTGTACGGATCCGCCGATAAAAAATACGTTGAAAACAGACGTCTCCCGTATCCGAAGGTATGACCATACCCATTCAAAGCCAGACGCTAAACATTTGTGTTTGTCATTTGCGCAACAATGCATAATTATGTGAAGCATGTAGAGCAGTTTCAAAAAGATCAATTTATCTTAGATGTTTATATAATTGAGATCTGATTGGAAAAGATAAATGATTGTTGTGTAAGTATTATGCTAGTAAATGCGTAAATCTTATAAAATACAACATTAAATTGCGCATGAAAAGCTTTATTTCCCTTTATTCTGCCTTCCATAACAATTCAAGCTAGTTATGCAAGTGTACATGTGCTATTTAGATGATATTGGATTAATCAGATAATCTATGGAGTATTTGGTTGGTGAGTTTTTAAGATAATAATCGCAATGCTTTCATTTATAAAAATAACCACTAAAGTGTTACAATTAACACACACATAACATAAATTAGCTGTTTTAAGATAACGCTTTTGTTGTGAGAGAGCTAGAAGAAGCCGCATTATAAGTACACCCACACTCATGGTGCGTATGTTTCTGTACTCAGGCTGGCTCCAGGAATCCATCGGTGGAGGTTCGAGTCTACAACCTGAAGACTAACACTACCCTGGTCCTGCCGCCTCCAACGGCCTTTTTGAGGAGGCAAGATTTCGCATGCCACAACTATTATATCAAATACCAAACACGTCATAGTGTTCACGCACATGTCAGAGAATATTATCTGACCAGCGTCATGCGAAAATGGGTCTTATACCATATGCGGCAAGCGTAGCTCCAGACCAACCCGCAGTCTGGTCAGGAGCTACCCTGTCCTCTTATCAGACCCCGAAACCTTGCGTGACTTTATAGCGGACAGGGTAGCTCCAGGCCAGACTGCGCGAACGCAATGGCTGGTCTGGAGCTACGCTGATCACATATACTAAGATAATAAGACCCATTTTTGCATGACGCGGCTTATATTGATCACGCACATGTCAGATAATATGATCTCATTTTTCATACTGTAAGTGTGAAGAATGCTATTGACAAACTATTGACAAACAACGGACTATTTGTGAGAGAGTCCTAGTAGAGTATAGGTAATGGCATATCAAAAACAGTATAATCACTTACCAACTTTAAAGAAACTGTACAGATTAAGTTATCGATGTAATAATGTGAGGAAAAAGATCATATTGGTAAAGGGCGTGACATTTTAAGGATTCCATTTTAAATATCAGGTTTTTATTTCAGATATTTTTTAATTATTTTGGATTGTGCATCGTGCCTTATAAATTAAAGATGTATTGAGTTACAATTCAATCATTTTACATTTAGAAGATTCGCTCTTTAAAATCCGTTTGTTTATGGCTATTAATGTACACTCCTTACATGTATGAATATTTTTATGTTATAACAGGTTCAGATTAAAAAAAATATATAAAAAAAATCTTTTGCTGCAGACCGCATGTTCTTCAAGTTTTTTAACAGCTGACTGTTGTACTTACTTAAGAAATTTAGAAGAAATTTACCACAATATAATTATGAAAATTATATGCTGCCACAATTAATTACTACAGTTATTTTACTTCTTATTTAACATAGATTTGGGTTCTCTATTTAACTGTTATATTAAACAATGCATTGCAATTAATTAACAGTTGTTTAATAATATTATGAAAGTTTGTTTTTCTCTTCAGCGACTATTATTTTACGTCTGTCACTTGGCGAGATTCCAAGCACGTGCTAGTCACGTGGTTAAACAGACATCACAACGTGTCCATCGTGTCGGTCTGCGATGCAATATCAGCCACGTGTTGGGATGTTAGTGTTTGCAGAGAACATGCATTTGTGTCGCGTTCTGAGAAAACTGGACAAAATGCATGTGCATAAAGTGTCATCCCAGATTAGCCTGTGCAGTCCGCACAGGCTAATCCGGGACGACACTTTCCGCCTAAACTGGATTTTCGCTAAGAAGAGACATCATTTAAACAAAAAAATCCATAAAAGCGGAAATTGTCGTCCCTGATTAGCCTGTGCGGACTGCACAGTCTAATCTGGGATGACAATTTACGCACAAGCATTTTGTCCAGTTTTCTCAGAACGCAACACATTTAACTAGTACATTTAATTACGCAACATATGTGCTTAAACATTCTACTTATAGAAACATCAAACGCGATTAATTTGATTACCTCCCTGTTTAGATTGATATATTTGAGTGCAGTCTGTGACCTTATAATAATACAAAATTTTGTGTTCTTATAAATATAAATACAAGAAAAACACGGAACACATATTTCTAGTTTATATTGGAATCTGAATAACACTTGTCAAATAGTTTGGATGATATAACCATTTGCATTACAACTGTTTCAGAATTTTAGAACAGTTGCTGAATCAGGCTGGCTAGATATGGTAAGCTTAGGTTCTGGTAATGATCTCAATGTGCAATGTAATGCGAGTGCCTTCTATTGATGTTGCGTTGTATGCTTTTTGATGACAAGATTATGTCTGTATTTAACACAACAGATCATCAACATGTTATTTAATGTATAAATTGTATGTTATTCAATCCTAGTCGATGTACAATTTCAAACGTTTATAATGAAGTTACAATGCTTATCAAGCAAAATTTACATTTAGTTGTATTTAAGAACTGTTTAAAAGGTGTAAACTGTTAACAGGTTAAGCAACCCAAATACAATTAAACGTTAGTCTCTACAATAACATCTACGACGTGTAAGCGCTCATGACATCGCTGTCATTGTAAGAGAACGGGCACGCGGTACTTTTCAGACGTCTCCGGTAGTGACGCCAGGAAGGGACACCTACTTCCTGATTCTGTCTCAGAAAGATGAAAATGACAGCTTCAAACACATAGCTCAAGTGGACGCCACACAAGGGGTATCAGCTATTTACCTACTTTTGTAGTCCCTTTCCTTATTCGTACTTCTTTTTGTTTCGATCGAAGAATAGGAGATACTTCTATGAGTGCGTGCGCCCCATGCAGTTGGTGCAAATAATGAAGTGTTCATCGTCGGCACCCACGTGTACTGAAATCATCTTGATTTTCTATACAATGTAGTGGTAACGGACTATGTAATTAGGGTCCCGACGATGCCAATGTATTTGTACAATCAAAATGAAACTTAACGAAGTGTAAGAAGGCTTAAAACCAATGCAAAATTCTGATTAATCATGACTGCTATGACAGTACTTACGTTATGCCTATGCGACGTAGAATGAAAACGTTACCTGTGACGAAATAGAGAACATTTCATAGTTTATGTACATGAATATGTCCTTTAGATGTGTGTACTTTTATATGATTTATATAACTAAAAAAAAACAATTATTTATTATATACATGTTACTTGTAATGCACATTAATATGTGACATTATTTGCGATATCACAAAACTCCATCAAATGTCTACGGCTTATCCCGCACTGTGCAGCAATTCACCTTGTGCGTGCGCACGATTCAGTGCGATGTTTTTTATTATTCGCAGGGGGTCGGGTCGAGCTTTTTTGTGACAGCGGGACCCATAAACGTGCTCAAGATTGTCGGCTACAATCCAGATCTCAGAGAAGTGTAAGCGATTATGGCAGCGTATTTCAGTCCACGAAAATAAAATGCTAAATTCAATGATTTACAAATCAATTGACATGTTTCATCTTACTGAGTTGCGTTTCCATACGATAGTTTTTTTTATGTAACTCATTAGAAAAGGTATAAATTCCAATCACTGTATACAAGGGGCATATAATGAGCAACGCATTTAGTTCGTGTACTAGCGTATGATCTATTCGATGTTTGGCAGTAACGACTACAATAAATGATTGGATATATATATATATCACAGGCCATATTCTACGTGTTCGCTCATAATTATTCACTTTGTTGTTAACCTTATCAAATTCTCACTAGTCACTATAATATACATGCGTTGTACCTGAATCATTTAAAATCCGTTCTTTACTAACACATGCAATAAAAAAATTACGCACGTCATTCAGCGTGCGCATGCGATTTTGAACATTCAAATTGTTTGAATTGCAGGTATTTTCTAGCGTCTAAGAAGTCCGCTCCCATGGAAAAACATCTATACAGGTATTGCTACACGTAGTTATAAATAAGCCGGTCTCTGGGAAAACCGGGCGTAATGGCTGTACGTAAAGTGTCGTCCCAGGTAAGCATATGTAGTCCGCACAGGCTAATCAGAGACTTCACTTTCCTCCTAAACTCAATTTTCATTAAGAAGAGACTTCCTTTAGATGACAAATTCCATAAAAGCGGAAAGTCTCGTTACTGATTGGTCTGTGCGGACTGCGCAGGCTATTTTGGGACAATATTTTCGCACATGCATTAAGTCCGGTTTTCCCCAGAGCGAGGCTCGAATAGATTTCATTCAGATTTTGCAATGTGCATTTAATAACTTAAAAAGACATATTCGGAAATCGGCAAAATAATCATAAGTTGTACACGGGATGATCTCCAAGTGACCTCCATATCAGAAATTGTCAAAGGTCTTTTCTGCGTTCACTGATTTGGACTCTATTGCGAGTAAGTGGAGTGAGTATTGGAATGGTATGCACTTATCCGTCTCGTTGGCTTATCAGGCATAGTTTAAAAGCGCGTTTTCGATGGAAATAATAAACTTAATTCTGCGTTTTGGTATTGTATACGAATGTCTGTTTATTCCATCGACAATATTCTTCAGTATATATGCATGAGACCAAGCTCATTATAAATTATGAATTACCTCATTTTGCCGGACATGAATTTTTTTAATTGACTTCAACTAATTTTAATTTTCTTCTGAGGAATTAATCGTTCTCCAAATATTTCTCTTTTCGCAGTGCTACCACAGATAAAACTGACCCTGACTTCCGGCAGCCTCAGTGCCTGACGTGCGACCTTGACCCTGACTGCCTGTACGTGGACGCCTCGTTCAGTGCTAGGGGCCAGTTTTACGTGCTCTCGTGCAAGGGGCCCGGGGTCCCGAGCCACCAGATCATGGCCGTGCCTAACATAACTGGTATGTCTCTTATCAATAGTTTAAATTTAAATATATGTTTATCCATGTTTTGACCAATATTGGTCGTATTGTACGATCGCATTACATTTTAAAATGAAATTCGTTGTTATTTCGAGAAACAAACAAAAAATTAGTGTAGAAATAATAAAATTAGTTTTAATATTTGCGCCCCGCAAACTCAGATTCTCTGCGTATTGACCCATAAACAGGGAACATGAAAATATGTTTTCGTAAGAGTTTATTTACTTCGAAACAACCGGTGATGTTACTAGCACTGAGGTCTGTGCGACGGATTGTCGTTTGAACGTGTTCTAAGGGAAGACACATAATTAGTTTGTTTGCCTTGAAATGTATGTGTACCTTTTCTTAAATAAACAGTTTTGTTGACCTTAATCAATTGTTTTATTGTATGTGTGATGTATTAAGTGTCGATGCTCGAAGACAACCAAGCGCTGAGGACGTTTCGACAGGGCAAGGCGTTCCCCAGGGTGGAGTTCCAGCAGATATCTCTCGAGAATGACGAGTGTAAGTACATAATGTCATCGGGATAGCCTTGTATCTTCAACAACTAAGCGTCTTAAACCAGTATGTTCCTAACATGAAGGATATTTTGGAATAAAACAAGAAAATCAATACATTTACTTAAGAGGTTGGGCTAAGCATTCATTCTTCTTTAAAAAAAATAGCCGGTCTCTGGGAAAACGAGGTGTAATGCATGTGCGTAAATTGGCGTCCCAGATTAGCCTTTATAGTTGTATACTTATTTTAATTTCCTTCTGTAGACCTTAATCATCTCGTAAGTAGCTCGTAATGAAGTGTGCCTGTTAGCCCGTCACTCCCACTATAACTTTGATAAAATGTCTGAAGTAATCCGTGGCCACTTGATAATTATAAAAATGGCTTAGGAGTCGTAACGAGATCTGTCTCCTGGTCTGGCTGCGGTCCTGTATCTGGTTTACATGACTTTATCTCGCCCTGTATATCTGTATATAAAACCATCATCAAGGTGACCCGCGTCATGTGAAAATGGATATTATGCCATATGCGACCAGTTTCGCTCCAGACCAGACTATGCGCATGAGTCTTGTTCTGAGCTACCCTGTACACTTATGCGACCGCGAAACATAGCGTGGCTATACTGCGGACAGCGTAGCTCCTGACCATACTGTGCGATTACGCAGGCTGGTTTTAAGCAACGCTGGCCGCATATGGCATACGACCTATTTTCGCATGACGCTACTCAATTGTTCCCTACATTAGACACATGGGTGAAGGTACTTTACCCGCCGATACTGAAGAAGGACCAGGTGCTCAAGTTCAACGCCCTCTTCAAAGTGTACGGCTCCCCGGGCCAGCAGCTCGTCACGCACGAGTACGAGGTCGGCTGGGAGCACTTCCAGGTAACACGTCATACCGGTCAAATGACTCAGAATATAAATTAGTTCATACGAGCGAGCGATGGAGTCGCATATATCGAGTAACTATTGTGTGTTTTTATGGGTTCGTAGGTTTTATATTCACTTGTGACTTGGCGTTTTTTACTGGTGTTTTTGCATCTTTATTCTTGGGCCACCCATAAAAATGAATTTGTATGCATTTTAGTCTTCTTAATGTAATACAAAAGGTCATTCAAAATAATGCGTATATATCGTTACAAGTCATTGTATATTGTATACTGTATACATGCATTTCCATTTAGCTTGCCCCAACTAGCCCGAGCATTACGATTTATAACGATTTTTTTGGCATACGTAAAACAGTAATATCGGACACATTTTATTTTTTCGCTCGCCCAGCTTGATAAAACATATTATAATTTCAATATGAAACTTATAAAAGCTCTACGATTTGTTAAGCATATGTTGATATATACAATGGCCCAAACTTGATACATTTGCTTTTTTGGTAGGAGATAATTGCTAATTTGGTAAGAGAAAACACATAAGTATGCATAAACCGACCCTGTCCGCAACGATCGCTTCGATGATTATAATGATAACGGTGCTGATGACGACGTCGACGATGAAATCCGCTCAGTCAGTTTGAATACTGAGATCCGTGAAGGTCGAATTTATACTCGCTGTAAAATAGTTAGAGTTGTATATGTATAACTGAGTGCAATCAAATGGGTCTGCATTCTCCTATATGTATTATTGAGTGCAATCAAATGGGTCTGCATTCTCCTATATGTATTATTGAGTGCAATCAAATGGGTATGCATTCTCCTCCTGCAGTGCATCACAAATGATTTGATCATCGTGTATGTAGAAGTGCGGGGTTCGGGAGGGCGTGGCGACGAGTGGATGCACGCGGTCTACAAGCGCCTAGGCATCTTGGAGGTCAAGGACATCAATGCTGTTGGAAGGTAACCTCTATGACGTCTTTCTCGGTTGATCAAGTCATTACGTAGTTATAAATGTTGCGCGGGGAATTTCAGTGTCACTGTTAATATTTCAGCTCTATTTTGTCTGGAAAATGCGGATTTATTTTGAACATCCGTCACTTGGGTAGGACTGGTACTTTTTGTCATTCGAATCAATTGATATTGAACGCGTCATATGTATGTATAATAAACCTCGCGACCTCTGCCAAGCAAGGAAGGCATTCCGCCTAAACCGTGGCAGTTATCAGTGTTCTTGTAGATTCGTATCCAAGGCTATATATATATCAAACTCCAACAGCCACCGTTCGCAATATGCAGTTTTACTAAATATCTCCGTCTTACTCATCAATTAGCCATTGTTTACTGAATAGCCTCATAATGCAACGGCTTTCAAATCTTTCCGTCAGACACTATGCATTGAATATAGCGTATTGTTTTTACTCCATTGTAAGTTTGATTTAGATTGTAGTTTTTTAAAAACATGTGTCCTTATGGCGTTGACTAACGGTTACACGGGTAACTGGGCGCACTGTTTTATCTGCAATTTTGCCCTTTGCTTAATGGTGAACAATGTCACATTCTGCTCGACGGAATCTGATTGTTGATAACTTGAATAAGCTCTCTGTTTCAGGTATTTTAAAAGCCAGCAATACGTTGATCCTCAGGTCGCTATTTGGGGCGTGGTATGTATGAACATATTTCGTATTCATGAAATTGTTATAACAATTCATTACACTTTGTATATTTGCGGCTCTCAAATATAGTTTTAGCCTTAATGAATTAATAATTAAAACATATACAGAGAACTCTCGTTATACCGAACACGAAACGGATCGGACAAATTGTCTGGTTAAAATCCATATCTGGAAATTCCGGTTAACTGATGGTTGTAGGCAAAAACAAGTATGTATCTGTGTAAAAAATATTCCGATTCATTCTGACATGGTGTATTATGACAATAAAAATGTGGTTATTTATATATTAATTTAAAATGTATCATAATTTTTACATTTGATGATCATGGATACAGACACTGCAAACTAAAGAACATATTTGAACACACTTCATCGTCTTTCAGAGTAAAATTTACGTCGATAAAACGGGAAACGTGTATATGTACATGTATTTCAAGACATGTTTAAGTTAAATAAAATTGATTATATATGTAGCTTACCACTGTATGTCTGTCTATCTGCAGTCGCACGGTGGGTTCCTTACTGCGGCGTTGCTCGGCAACCCAGAGAACGTGATAACGTGCGGGGTGGCCGTTGCCCCGGTTACTGACTGGAGATACTATGGTACGCAACTGTTGTGTTGTACAAAAAAAAGAGCACAAACGAAAATTTGCTCACGTATGCGAAATATCGTCCTTTTGGTTATTTAAGAGGTATTTAAACCTTATTCGGCACTCAATTACAAGTAATTTTTGCGTTAATTTACATGAGTTACAATATTTAAAAAAAAACGTTAATCTATTGGAAATGTTTTGTCATTTCAATGAAAGTGGCCTTTATGCCATTATGCAAATGTGTATGTGATTCACATGATATAACAATAAAAGGTTGTTCGCACCTGTTGATGAATTGAATTGCGAATACGGTCTGTCCAGTTATATTTGGACTGGGTTATCTTTTACAAAAAACTAATGTTAAAATTATTGAACCCAGTATGTAATGGATTATCATTTACACCAACATGAATTACTACGTTTATGTATGTGTAATGTTTTATGTTGGCCGATGCCTCTTCCTTTTTCAGATACTTTCTATACGGAGAAGTTTATGGGTCTTCCGATCGATAATCTGGACGCATATAATGTAAGCGATAGTAGTGCGGTTTTCTATATGGTCGATTTTCATGGCCGCACTGATCTGGCATCTACCCTGTAGTACATTGAAGTCATAAGATGAATAAAGGTTGGCATGCAGTCATTTACGCGTAATGACACACTGGTCTTTGAACACACACAAATAATGTTACAAATGACAGTGGTGTTCCTGTCTGTCAGATGACAATATATAGAAGTTATAGGTGTTAAAGATGAAGATGTACACTGGTTCAGTCTTTATAAATCTGCTGTATAGTTCGTGATATAATAGTATGTTAGCAACATACGCGGTTCGTAACGTTTTTGTATAAAACACGTTCACAAATAGCGTTTCCACGTTCCAGAATTCAAACATATCACGGTCTGCGGTCAACTTCAGGACCTCGAGATTCTTGTTGGTGCATGGAACAGGGGACGGTAAGTAACAATCTTGCAATGTCAGTACACATGAGTTGTCTTTCATTTATTCTTCACGGGTCGATGTCGGTGTCTCGTTAGCTAGATAACGTCCAAATGCAAAAAGTAAACACTATTTTGATAGATTTATATTTTCATGTACGAGTATTGTGTAGAAATATGTTGACAGTTTTATTTGAACAAGAATATCAGTGAAACGAATTTCTGCCCGGATCTCGCTCGGAAACGACAAGTGACACGTTTATAATCAAAGGGCAATAACTCAATGAAACATCCTTTGACTAGAATGACCTGACACGGATGCAAATGTCCACCCTATAGGGATGCTGCATATCAAGTTTGATCACATTCGGATCAGTAGTGTCCGGAAACGAAAAGCATTAATAATCAAAGGGCAATCAATCCCTGCGTAATCATTGGAGCGGAACAATCTGACACAGAGGACCACCCGCGGAATCGAACATTAAGGCGGACGGAAGGACGAAATGACGGAAGAACATCAAGTTGCATAGAAAAGATTATCGGGAAATTCATTTCAGACCCACGCAAACTCAACTCAATCGAAATTAGAATTCGACAGACGCACAAAGCGGCGATAAAAAATAATAATCGATAGGAATATATGACATCTGTATAAAAATGTTTGACCAAACGATATTCGGTTATGTGACAAACTTGTCGCTTAAATATACATGTTCTCATAAAAGAAATCAAAATATGCTTACAATAAATATCATTATACACGTATATCATGTCTAAAACGTTGAGTAGCCCACGATATACATACTTTACCTTTATATTGATACTGCTTATTTCAGACAACGTACATTTCCAGCATTCTGCTCAACTGATGAAGGCGTTAACGGAACGTGATGTATACTACAAATCACTGGTATCTCAGTCATGTTAACAATTCAACTTATCCTGTATTTCTTCTATTGTATTACGCGTGTTTGTAAGTTTTTCCATACATGTATATATTATTTTTAACGAAAATACGTTAATCATGACATACATGTAATCACCATGGCATATTTTGCATCATAGACAGAATAGGTTTCTAAGTGATGGTAACAATGTTCATTGGTCCAGTACGTTTCTTAGTTTAAAACAATACAATAGGATGTTAAACGCAATAATAAAAAATGAGCCGCGGCATGCGAAAATGGGTTCGCGCAGTAAGGTCTCGAGCTACCCTGTCCGCTAATGAGTCCACTTAGCTTGTGTGACTTTATAGTGAACAGCGTAGCTCCAGACCGGACTGCGCGATTGAAGCAGATTGGTCTGGAGCTACGCTTGCCTCATATAGCATAAGACCCATTTCCGCATGAAGAAGCTCATCTATTGGCTCGGCTTAGATAACCGGTATACTCAGAAAATAAGGGTTGATCGCCATCAAAGTAATTATAAAGTGGGCGTGTCCAGATTTTCCTATTGTTTGCTTCCAGATATATACGGACCAGCAGCACTGGTTGAGCGGCGGTAACACCCGCAACCATCTCTACAACAGCATCGAAGACTTCATCTTCAAGTGTTACGGCAAGACCGCCCCGCGCCACGTGGATCCGCCTGTTATCGAAGAGGAGGAGGACTGAGCGCCGGAAGTTCACCTTCTGAACCCAAATAATGTTGACAAGTCGCTTAACAAGATATTCGAGCACATATATACCTATGATCGGACGAAGGAGCACCGGATATATCTTGATTTCAGAATTGAGCGCCGCAAAAACTTTGAACATACAACATAACGCCAAACAAATGAGCTTGGCTACCAGAAGTATTGAAAAGGCAGAATGCAGAGTGTTAATGGTGTACAAATAACTAGTGGTAAAATGCAAGTTTTTCCCCAAAATCAGCTAGGACGAGTAATGATGGACCTTGATGATCCGTGTATCATTGTTTGGGACGGCGATCAACTTAAGAATATTTAATATTACTTTGTCCCCAAGGATTTCTGTCGACAAAAACGATAAAGAAATAAATCGGAGTTTAAGACATGAGAAACCAGCGTTAATGTGTCCTAAATCGCGATCTTGAAACCCATATTGATTTGAAAAAATGTGTGCTAAGGTTTGTGAAAGTGTGTGGTATTAATGGCTGATTGTGGAGAAATGTGAGTTAATGATACGTCACAAGTTGTACATATTTATACGTAAATTGTAAATACTTTTCAATCATTCCCATGTATGTTTGTGATCTGTAGTTTTCATCAGTTGAAATTTGAATGCGAAGGGAAAACGTGGAACGAAAAACAAAAGAAAGTAAAACAACGTAGTAAAATATTAAACAGTATGTAGAACGTCATCAAACATAAAATGCGTCTTACATAGAACATTCAATATCGCTTATTTTTTACCTAAGTATGACACAGTTAGTTGTCATTTATGAAGTGTGTGTACATATGAAGCGTCATACCAAACATGGTGTTGGTATGAACAAGAAATATGTGCTTTAATGGAATAACATATTTTAAAATAAAGACTGCCGATACATTTAGTTAATGATGAATCATTTGAATAGAACACGAGTGATATATTGATTTACATCGTAAATTGTCTTTATAATATGTATTTTAAATTGATTGAACGTCTTCTTTCCGTAACTACGTGAATAGACATAAAATATGTCATAAACCGGAAGTCATTACCGGTGTATTTCTGTAATTGTTTGGAATAGAAGTTTGCATTAATAGACATAATCATATGTCTTCCGTAGCATAGAGTAACCATATTGTAACCATAGAGTAACCATATTGTAACCATAGAGTAACCATATTGTAACCATAGAGTAACCGTACGAAACTGCCTCGCAAACAAACAGTCAACATTCAAGTTCAAATGAATGGTATTGCTTTAGTATTGTTATAACATGATGATGGTCATGCTGATTTTTTTATTTATTATTATTATTATTATTATTATTATTATTATTATTATTATTATTATTATTCGTGTCCGCTCCATATCTCTTATACTCTTTGAAAGATTCCCATAAAACATGCCTCAAATTACGAGGACAATGAGACGTTGTGCAGAAGGCATGTTTCAGCCATACCGGCTCAAGGTCAAGGTCATATTTCAAGGTCAAATTTTCCTTTTTTTTTGAGTCCGCTCCTTATCACTTTCACCCATCGATTTTTTATGAAACTTGGCAAATATGTTTATCATTGAGATGAAGAAGCATGAGTCAGTCACGTCGATCCAAGGTCGTATGTGGTCGTTCAAAGGTTTGAGTCCCATTATGCATCCGCTCCATATCTCAATTGCCTTTTGAATGATTTTCGTGAAACTTGCCTGTTAAGAGCGTTTTGATGACTTGCAGAAAGCCCGAGTCGGTCATGACGATTATTTAAAGGTCAAGTTCATACTTCAAGATTTGAGCCACCATTTTCTTGTCCGCGCCATTTATCTAATAGCCTTTGAAGGATTTTCAAGACACTTGCTTCAAATATTTAGGGAAGTGATAGGATGTGCGTAAGGCATGATTCAGCATGCCGGTTCAATGTCAATGTCGTACTTCAAGGTAAAACTTTTGAGCCTCTATTTTCCTGTACGCTCGATATGTCCTATACGGCTTGAAGATTTTTACGAAACTTGCATTAAATGTTCAGGACATTCAGACGATTTTCAAACGGTATGGGCCAGACACCCCTGTTCAACGTCAAGGTCATATTTCAAGAACAAAATGAGAGCCTCTTACTTCATCAAACTTCGATCAAATGTTCAGGTCATAGGAACGATGTTCCGAAGGCGTGAGTCAGTCATACTGGCTCAAAATCAGGGTAAAACAATGTCAACTTGAAATATAGCTGTCTTTTGGGACTGCCTTTAAATAATTGTTACGGTTTAAAAAAAAACTTTTTGCAATTATTTAATATTTAATTGTACCTTATTAATTATTTTTCTGGGTCTCAGTCTATTCACAAGTGATCGCTTTTTGAAATCGACAAAGACGAGTTACATTCGAGGAGAATAATATTTCATAGTAACAGAATAAATAATAACTTCATATTCGATATGTCCAATATTCGAAATGTCCAAACAATAATATGCATATACATTTATTTTATGTAAATGTAAATGCTTGTAAGTTAAAGAATGCTCGAGTCACTTACTTTGTGAAATGGTAATACATGAAGTAAATTCGATGAAAATATTATGCATACCAATATCGACATGAATGTTGTGCTCACAGTTTCCTGTGAACGTGTATGTATCGTTAATTATATATTTTAAATGTTTTATCTTTCTCTTTCTTTTGCAATGTTTTAAACTCATTAGGCTCATTATTTCCTGATTGTTTTTGTACGTGTGATTTTACAAAGCTGCACATTCTATGTTTGTTTGACGTTATGGATGATAGCTGTATTGATAATTTTATATAAAAAAGGCCATTACCATAATGGAAACTATGTTCTTTGTAACCCCAGCTGTCGTCTATATATCAAACCGATTGTAGACTTCCCTTTTTCTTGANCTTGCAGAAAGCCCGAGTCGGTCATGACGATTATTTAAAGGTCAAGTTCATACTTCAAGATTTGAGCCACCATTTTCTTGTCCGCGCCATTAATCTAATAGCCTTTGAAGGATTTTCAAGACACTTGCTTCAAATATTTAGGGAAGTGAGAGGACGTGCGTTAGGCATGATTCAGCATGCCGGTTCAATGTCAATGTCGTACTTCAAGGTAAAACTTTTGAGCCTCTATTTTCCTGAACGCTCGATATGTCCTATACGGTTTGAAGATTTGTACGAAACCTGCATTACATGTTCATGACATTCAGATGATTTTCAAAAAGGTATGGGCCAGACACCCCTGTTCAACGTTAAGGTCATACTTCAAGGACAAAATGTGAGCCTCTAACTTCATCAAACTTTGATCAAATGTTCAGGTCATAGGGACGATGTTCCGAAGGCGTGAGTCAGTCATACTGGCTCAAAATCAGGGTAAAACAATATCAACTTGAAATATAGCTGTCTTTTGGGACTGCCTTTAAATAATTGTTACGGTTAAAAAAAACTTTTTGCAATTATTTAATATTTAATTGTACCTAATTAATTATTTTTCTGGGTCTCAAAGTCTATTCACAAGTGATCGCTTTTTGAAATCGACAAAGACAAGTAACATTCGAGGAGAATAATATTTCATAGTAACAGAATAAATAATAACTTCATATTCGATATGTCCATCATTCGAAATGTCCAAACAATAATATGCATATACATTTATTTTATGTAAATGTAAATGCTTGTAAGTTAAAGAATGCTCGAGTCACTTTCTTTGTGAAATGGTAATACATGAAGTAAATTCGTTGAAAATATTATGCATACCGATATCGACATGAATGTTGTGCACACAGTTTCCTGTGAACGTGTATGTATCGTTAATTATATATTTTAAATGTTTTATCTTTCTCTTTCTTTTGCAATGTTTTAAACTCATTAGGCTCATTATTTTCTGATTGTTTTTGTACGTGTGATTTTACAAAGCTGCATATACTATGTTTGTTGTACGTTATGGATTATAGCTGTATTGATAATTTTATATAAAAAAGGCCATTACCATGATTGAAATTATGTGCTTTGTAACCCCAGCTGTCGTCTATATATCAAACCGATTGTAGACTTTCCTTTTTCTTGAGTGCATTGATGTTTCTTTTTTCCATATTTATGCTTGTTTATATGGTAACAATCCACAAAACACATTATTGTTTTCCAATTCGCTTTATTCCATATACCATATTTTTATCTGTTCGTTATTTTATATTAACATGTTATATATTTGAATAAATTGCCAGATATGAAATATAAATATCTTCTTCGGTTCTATTCTGTATTCTATATGAACTTTTAGCGCTTCTGTTACATTAAGAACGTTCAGGGAAAATGTGCCTCGGATAGAAAACGATCTAGAACGGAATAGACAATTTCCCTGCTTCTTTTTTATCCAAACTGTTTCCCTTTTAGGATATTAAACATGAAGGACAACGGGAATACTTCAAACTACTGCTGCTACTAGTGTTTATTTAACAATTCTTGATAATTTAGTAAGAGAAAGAAAAAAAAAGTGAAAACAGCGTTTTTAAAGAAAATATATGAAAAGTGTGTATCTAATAATTCTTCAAGTTGACATGCAAATTGACAAAGTCAGCATAAGAACTAATGGTTTCGTCCATATTAGTGATTCAATACTAACTGCTGGCTTCAGCAACCTGTAAGTTTGTTAGCCACTAAATGATGAAAAGTTAAATAGGTAGAGTAACCTGAGTTTAAGGCCATTAACACAGTTTTATAGTGGTTGTCATATCCCAAAAATTTAAACAAGGCCTCCAGAACATATGGCCCTAAGCAGATTGTTTGCAATGCTTCACGTTTCGAGTCTGGATGAAATCATCCGAAATCCATTTCTAACCCATTTTTTCCTAGCATCTATAAAAAAAGGCCTTGGCAAACATCGAAGACCCAGATGAGACGCAGCATGAGGCGGCGTCTCATCTGGGTCTGCGCTGTTTGCTAAAAGGAATTTCTGTAAGAAAAAATCTAAATATAGAAATAAATATACTAGACATCCCTAATTTTGGAAATAAATTGATCCAATTTAGTAGGATGGGAGAGTCCACTAGGCATAAATGGGTTAAGAAGTACCTGAGTTGACAACGACTTATTGAGCCTTACTTGGCACAGCACATAAATATGTTAGCCCAACGTAGTGTTCTAAGCACGGGCATGTAAACGTTTGATTTGCTCTATTTTAAATGAGTTTCATCAATTCATACACTAAGCCATAAACCATTATGGACCAGTAGCCTTCTAGTTGGTACGAAACATTATCAATCAAGGAAGAAGTTTAAAACTGTTTCAGAAAGTAACATTTATATCAAATCATTGTGTGCTAAACTAATTTATCTGCAAACAAAAGAAAAAAATAGCGTTTTTGTTGCCATTCAAATAATTTTGAAAGCGGTTCATAATGAGAATTATCTATGGACACAATATTAGTTTGCAATGATTGTAAAAAGAGAAGAGTGCTCCAAGTTTTTTATTTAACATTGTTAATTGTGAACAGTTGTTTATATACAGAATCAGCTACCTTTTTTGTTTAAAAAAGTGAGGATTATTTGTTTTCACTTGCAAACCACCTTCAATTCAACACATGTAAAAAGGATTTTGGTAATTTAAAATATTATACAATTCATGTCAGCATTGTTCAAAGGCAAAGATAATATACAAGATAAGAGAGTAATATATTACAACAAAACTACAATGTAGATTGTTCAAGCCAGTGCAGCAGCTAGTGCTGTTCAATTTGTATTTACACTTACCAAAGAATTGTCTTCCGAAGAAATAATAACATTCACCAGATCATTGAAAAATGGACTTGGTCCAATGTGTTTTGTAAAGAATATTATCGAAATGCAAAAAGTAGAGCAACAAGTCTAGAACTAAAACTGCAGTACGTACTGTGTTGGCAGAAATAGATATTAGCTTGAGAAAACAAAATTAAGTGGCAATTAACAGCACAACGCTGATAATATAAACGCGATTTCATTTCTGTCTCCCGCTTTTAGTAGTCTTAAAATAACAACTACTCCTAACAAAGAAGAAACTGAATTGTTACATCCTTCTGTACAATTCTGGACAGTCACAAAGAAATATTTCGAACCAGAAAATAAACGGACACAGCAGTGGCAATATGCTTACGATAGTTCGTGGTTATAAGAAACGGTTTAAATAATCCTATTATTAAATCAAATCTACTAAATTACATGATCATATATTACGTTGTTTCGGACCAGTATTATTTTGTTTTTAGATACATTAGAACGACGATACAGTCGAATTTGATGATGCAATGATAGATGGGTAGAAAAGCTTAGCTTATTCATTAAATTAGTTGTATTTAAATAAACCAAATGCAATAGCTGAACAGACAGGAGAAAATAAGTAATCAAAAATAAGTACAACTGGGGTCATCGCAGATGAACGGTCGATATAAAGCGGTTGGTTATAAACTGTTTTATGCAGCTTTCAATATAGGACAGTATTCATGATTATGATCAGGACACAAATGCGTTCTTCTGTCCTTTCGTATTTTTATATTAGACAAGTGAACATTTGGCTGAACAATACATACAAATACCGTACATGCAACACTTAATATAATCAAAGTTCTCAAAGTACTGGTGGGGCGATTTTGCTCAAAATTTGTGGTCGTTAAAACACTATACACATCGATGCCAAACAATCACCTTTTTTGAAGAAAACAGATCGAAGTAAGGAAGGGTGACAGACTGTCAACATTATATGATTTAGCTATTTGGGTTAAATGTAAATGCTGCTTTTGAAAACAAGTCATTGTCGTATTTGCCAATTGATAGCTAAACTGCGAAGATATTATACACTAACCCAGTTCTAAACTTGACATAGATTTGATAAAGACAAGCATTGCAGTAATTTCTAATTAGCACGGTAAGGTTTCCGGATCGTTCTTGCCTAAGTACACGGGTCTCCGTGTGTGTCAAAGTATAAATTAAATCCATTCAGTATCAAGTAAGATACGGCAAATGTTAGTTGTTGAGCAATTGGATACTAAAGGTCAATGTCAACCAGGGGCAAGGTAAAAAAGTCAACAGAAAGGTCTTGTCCAAAGGGATGTTCTGTCCAAGAATTAAGTAAATCCATTCAATAATAGGGAAAAAAGGTATCACCCAACGTAGCATTTGGCTACAGGGGACAATTACTCGTCACTCTCCTATGCGTTGCGGTGCAGTTAGGCAGCAATTTGTCATATGGTTCCTGAAGTATGCAGCGCTATTGTCCAGGCCTACAAAGACGAAGTGTTCACAGTTAATGTGACACCCGATGAGTGGAAATCTATCTCCCAGAAATTTGAAGACAAGTGGAATTTGCCACATGCAGTTGGGGCTCTAGACGAGAAGCATGTTGCTATCAGTAAGCCATCAAACACAGATTCCCTGTACCACAACTATAAGGGATTGTACAGTATCCCTCTCCTTGCATTAGTAGATGCCCAGTATCGTTTCATATGGATTGAAGTCGGTGAAGTTGGACATATGTCTGATGCCCAAATCTATAATGACTCCGAACTTTGTGAACTTCTTAAACAGTGGAATAGGGTTCCCGCCACCTTGCCATCTTCCGAACGATGACCAGAATCAGGACAATCCATACTTCATTTTTGGAAACGATGCTTTTGCCCTTAGAACATATCTGATGAAGCCGTATGGAAGAAAATTGATGCAAAAAGAAGAACTCATCTGCTATTTGCGTATATTCCGTGGAAGACGAGGGATACTGGCCAAGAGGTTTATGTGTTTTCTTGGAACTTTGGAGCAGGGACCAGACACAGGACATGTAGGTCTCCCTTTGTTACCATTAGAACATTTTCAGTATACGTTGATATGTATCAGTTACGGATTTAGTTTAATCAAGACACATGTTAGACCCTTGACATTCGGCAGATAATGCAGACTGCAAATCGCGAGATAATTTATCTTTGGGGTCTTATTTGTAGAAAATCCGTTTGCATTTGGATTTCAACCATTTTCATTACAATTATGACACTAAGCTTTGCATTTTGTGTTTTTTTTTAATTTTTCGTCATTTCGATACAAAAAGCAGCTTATGAAAGTATAACATTTTAAACACATTTACAGTGCGAGACATAATTGAAGGTGCCGTCGTGCTTCATAATCTTTTGAGAAGAAGAGCCCCAGTCATCACAGATATCGAGGTGGACCATGAGGATGAAGAACACAATTTAGTTCCTGGCAACTGGAGAGATGATGTTCAGTGGCATGATGTAGATGTACCACCTGAGGGAAGGAACAAAGACACTCTAGATGCGAAACAACAACGTGAGTACCTGAAAAAATACGTCAACTCCGATGCTGTTGCTGTAGAGTGGCAGGACAGAATGATCAATCCATATTGAAAGACACACATTTACAAAAAATACTTCACAGACGTTTTGTATAAACAGTGTGCTTTAACTGTGTCTTTTGTAGAATTAAAGCAATCTGATACAAACAATTGGAATAGTGCTTTCTATATTGACTCACCTTGTTAAATGTTAAATTGTAAATCATAAAAGCTTTTAATCTCATGACTCACAATATCCGCGTCGACATTAAAATTCATAATTAAAAATTCATAATTATGTATAAACTGTAATGATAAGTAACGTACCGTTAAATGATATCGGTTGTAATGCAATTTTATCTTGTGAACACGAATTAAAAGAATTCACACCTTTTCATCGTACTAACGTAATATGTATGCGGTAAGGAAATGTTGTTTCAGACAAAAATGAGTTTTGCTTAGAAAAAATACCAAATGCTATGTTATAACAGCTTTAGTACAAACGAAATAATAGTATGTTTTTCATGAAATGTTTATTACGCATATACAAAAAATCAACACGTTTTTACAAAGAAATATTGTGTAGTGACGAAATAATGAAATTTTTTACGGAAAATACTTTGTAAACACCAAAACATCATTTTATGGAAGTCGTAATAACAGGAATTTAAGATAAACTGTTATTTACAGAATGATTGTTCAACAAATCAATGTAAAACAAATAAAACAATTATAACGTCTGGAATTATATTTTTTTTCAAATTAAGATTACTTAATTTTTTAATATGAATAATCTCGGGAAAAAATGTCAAACAAAATGCTATTGACTTTCAAATCTCTTTCCATTTCCTAATGCATGAATGTCAATTTTTAACTAATTTCAGACTTATAATAAACAAGACGAAAACCAAAACTCGAGATAAACAAGATACATACACATCAGTTTGCATCTGTGTCTTAAGAGAACATTATTATAAAACAAAACACAAAACACTCCAGTTGCCAATTTCACGCATAATTTCTTAATCAGTGAAATATAAGCGTTACTGGTCCTTCTCACTTTCCTTGGACTTGTCATGTTGCTGGTATCTTTACCACTCAGAACAATGTAAGTGTTAGAGTTGAGCATCTGGCTGTACGATATTTCTTGCCCTTCGGCGGACGATGTCGATAGCGGCTGAGTTGACGAAGATCGCTGCTGTTGTTGCTGAATTCTACTTACTGGCGGTGGACAGGCAATGTTCATCTCTGGAAACTGTTGCTGCACCCAAGGTCGATCCATTGACTGCCAGATATCGGGTGAGTTGGTCACATGAGACGGCCACTGTGAGGGTGGTGGTTGCCACTGCATGAGCGCAGGTTTCCTTGGATAACTGGCCGGACGCTGTACGGGAGGCTCTCTGGACGCAGTCATAGAAAGCTGGCTTCCCTGGCCAGTTTGATGTGTTTTAACGACGCAAATCTGTTGCCTCTCTGCCTCGGTCTGGCATTCGTGCAACGTCCCTATAATTCTGGCTTCTGCTTTTCGTCGTATAGCCGGAGGAAGATTTCGAAGACTACCATCAACGTAGAAACCAAACAGATGAGCTGGATGTGTTACATTCTGTCGCTGGCTCAGAAATGTCTGCAATAGACCTTCAACAAAAACATACTAGTAACTATGATTATGACACAAACTTCCTAGTGCACACACATTAAAAAGCGATAGTCATATAGTTATGAATATTTGTATTGGCAAATTTAACACAAGTTTCACACGAGTTCACACAAGTTTATTTATGTTAAGCTCAGTTCATGCATAACATGACAATATGAGGAAACAATATACACAAATACACCATTAGGAACATAATTGAAGGGGCTAATGGTATACAGCAAACAATATATTTATTTAATTTTCATGTACAGAGAGAGAATATTTACAAGTAATACAACACATATAAACAATATTGAAACATTGAGTATATCGGGGAAAAAACTGACAATATTCAAATGTTTAGAGAAACAAACATTAAGAACATGGTATACATTAGAACTGTTACAATATTTTTTTAACGAACAGACATAGTTTCCTGTACGTACTGTTATTATGGGAATCGATTGACATTAGAGATTTAAATTTTATCATATTTGGTCTCATGTTATTTTTTATCAATGAAACGTTTCCTAAGATTCTTAAGGGCATAACATTCAAGTAAATAATACAATTCTTTGCCAATATGATTATTCATTTATTTATTTGTATTTATTTTTTTCCGTTCGATATATTTCATTCTCCTCGTCAATAGGTATGTGTGGGTCGAGGGCATTCCACTCCACACCGTACATAGTTTACAAGCAATATATGCATATTATAGCACATTTTATTCATTTTATACATTTAACAATCAATAGCTTTTACATAGCAATATAAAACATATCTTTTTACAGAATTGATTAAAGTCCCTTATCACAAAACTACTGGAAAAGAGGTAACAACAGTTCAAATTCTTTAAGTTTACGAAGATCATTAAAATAATTAATTTCATTAAGTACATGGTAGTTCAAGGACAGATACGATTTTGCTGCTTGAAGAGTTGGTGTAGTTTTGTTCATTTTACAATTATAAATAAACATTTTTTATCAAAACAAATAATAAATGTAAAGGTACAGTTGTATTTGCATGTACCAGTATAAAGGAAGGCATGTTTAGAAAGTTCGAAAAATGATTACATCCAGAAAACAATTCTGTTATTAACTGATCGACATGCTGACATTCCCAAAATATATGTGGAATAGTTTCCAATATGATTGTTGGAGTAACATAAAAAACTAATTCTTAGGTTCAATTCTATATCATGCCAACTTCCAGTTTCGACAGGTTATCTGTTATTTCTTGTACGAATTCGTTCCATGTATTTTAGAAATTTGCTTCATACGTTGAATGAGCCAGGTGCAGTTTTGACAATCATGAGACTTCCAAATATTATCATTATGCATTTTACAAAAATGTTTCGTATACACTCAATCCAGTCGAACTTGGTATTTTCTGTTTCATGTTTATTAAGAAGGATGTTGTAAATTTGATTTGATAATTTAAAACACAGAGAATAAACTAATATAACCCAAACAGAAATCATTCTAGTTTCAATATTAATTTGGAAGGGCTTTACTCCAGTGTCTCCTTATATAATACACGATGCCATACTGACCTTAACCCATAATACAATGTTTAGAAACTTCAGCCGAACTTTTTCTAATACATAGTTATTTCCAAACCCCCAATATTCTCAGCCGTATAAAAAAAGGTTAAATCATCTTGATAAATAGATCAATTTTTATAAATATTTGTAAAGCGAGACAATAACATGTATTAATAAGAAAGTACACAGCTTTGAATGCCTGTTCGGCTTGATACTTTTTTGTCTGGGAAAAAGAGCCACTACTATTGATTAAAATACAGCGGTATTAATAATTTTTAACAGTTTCAATTGGATTATATTTATATTAAAATTGATAATTAACCGGTCTACCTTTGCTTAAAATAACAATTTTGACTTTCCAGTGTTACCAGTTAGTTTCCATACGTCACAATATTGTGAATACACGTTTCAACATTTTTTTAAGATCGTAAGCTGACTCTGTTACAATAACAGTGTCGTCAGCGTACATCAACACAAAAAGATTGAACAAGTTTTACATATCGGTTTTGTTTGACTGAATAAGAAAATTTATTCCGTCTACATATCTGCTGTTATCGAAATATGAATGTAGGTCATTCAAAAAGAATGAACAGTAGTATGGGGGATACATTTTCTCCTTGCCTGATCCCAACTGAACATGGGACAAGGGTACACCAGGTGATAATTTGAATTATGGCCCCTAGCGAAATTGCACAACTGTCCCATATTATACTCTGTATTGTTATAAAAAGTAACAATTTCAGTATATACGTGTGTATAGTATTTTCACTTTTTTTAAGTTTATCATCAAGGTCCTTTGTTGATGATCTAGTACATTTAAGAATTACCAAATAGTATAAAATATACAAGAAACGTTGTGATGTGTATCAATTTGCTTTATTGTTATTATGGCGTTTATGAAACAAAAACCGTCTTCATTGAAATATATATTTTTAATCGGATATAATTTAATTGTAATGCGTAAAAGAAAGAGGTCAAATTAGTTACGTTATACAACTTAACATTTTGCACACCGTGTTATAAAGCAAAACAGACCCCTTTATTTAAGTACATACAATCGACAAACTATTTTACCACAAATCCCCTTGGATGACATGTTTATATAACTTGCGTTGTATTCAATGGTTTGGCTTCCAGATATAAACTGTTAAAAGTTCCATGATATCACATACTTGGCATCGGGGTGGCTTTTCCTTGCCAATTATGAAATGATCATGAATCTAAAGAGTATCAAATTGAAAGCTATTTGACATTAAGGCTGTATTATATATCGACGCACGTCATTAAAATAATAAGTGAATAAAACAGGCAAGCGTAAAACGATTGATGGAAAATAATTGATTCCCAAAACCCAGGTCATTACTCAAGTTACAATTTCTTAAGTTAAAAAAAGGCACAAGTACAGCATACATTCAGACATGTTTCAGTATAGTTGAACAGTGGTTTAAGATAATAATCAAACCTGACGTATCAATAACAAAGTGTTTTAATCATCAGTTGTGTGGCCGTTTCCTTTATACTTGATATAATATGTAAACTAAACGAAATAAAATAATTGTGTTCACTACCACATGACTTCGTCTAGAACGTAGTTTTTCTCGCCAATACATTCAACGGATAAAGAATGTTGTTTTTTTTTAACGAGTCAAGCATTTTCTTCTTCTCTTCTGTATTCATCGTACACGACGCTGTCTAAAGATTATATTAATGACGTCATCCCTAAAGTTCTTTCCTGACAATGCCTATGCTAAGCAATTTAAAGCGTGATGTAAAAATTTAAGCATGTCTGTCCAATATATTATTGCAAATTTAGTATTTTTCGGAAGGAAATCCAACGCCGCCGTCAGGCTCATGATTGTAAAGATTGCATACGGGAACTGTGTAACAATATACACCACATTGACTGACAGAAGTTTCCTTGTAACAGAATTTATTCGACGTTGGTTTCTGCCGATGGATGAACGAATTTTTACTCCGATAATTATGCTAGATATACTAATAATATGTGTTTGTGATACTTTTGATATTTGAAGTTCAAAGACATCGTTCTCTATAAATGTACGTAAAGAGATGCTATCAATAAAAGCCTACATATAAAAAAAAGGCTAGCGCCTATTAAGCGGATGTGTTCATAATCTACTAATACACTCGGATGATATTCAGAATGTTTCTAAGGGAATTCTAAATTGCCCTTACGGGAACGTTCGAAGCGAGGCCTAGGTAAATATCGTGTTGTTGTTTTTTTTGTTGTCTTACGGGCATTTCATATTCTATTGTTCTCTTGGCAATCATTATTTCAGGAACGATTAGTTCACTGTCATAATGTTAGTTGTTAAGCGTTTGTACTATTATACTAGTGTCAATGTAAAGTACGAAACATATTTTAGTTGTACTTTAAGAAAAGCAGATAATCATGCTAAATATATTAAGTGTGTTACTAGCGTGATCTTGAACCTTATACACAAAAACTTTTTAATTAAAATGTACTATATAATCCTTCAAATACTTTCTGCCCTAATTGTTTTGGAAATGAAACAAAAGCAGATGTATAATTCGCAAACAGTTTTTGTTTTCATGCCTTGATATGCTTGTAAATGTATGTTATATGTATGAATATGTTCTTGTATATTATACCTTTGTAAATAAAAGTGTTAAAACCTAAAACAAAAACACGAGAAGCAAAAAAATGACAATAAAAATTAGTGAGTTATTAAAACTTTCTCTTTCTTATTTGAAATTGTAAACGACTTACAGGGTAGTTGGTTTTGTCGATCGTCAATTGAGTATGGAACTGGTATTTTGCTTTTGATGCGGAACTGTTCAAAACTTAATAAAAACAAAAAATACAACATGTGTTCTAGTAATAAAGTTTATAATGTTATATCTGTGTATTGCCTTATTCAGCAAAATGTATTTTTATTTTATTTTAGTAAGCGCGGCAAGCTTTTTGTGTTCAATACGATTGCATTTATCCAACAAAATTCATACGTCTTTCGTCATCAACATTCATATTAAAAATACTTTACAATCACGTTTAAAGTAATTAAGTAATTTATTAGAAGTCGAGACAAGTACATTCAACAATACTGGTAAATTATCACAATGGTAAGA
Organism: Dreissena rostriformis; assembly: GCA_007657795.1. Taxonomy (NCBI): domain Eukaryota; kingdom Metazoa; phylum Mollusca; class Bivalvia; order Myida; family Dreissenidae; genus Dreissena; species Dreissena rostriformis. The sequence continues at coordinate 168,439 of VMBQ01001201.1, forward strand.
CAATTCAAACCACCCGGCCCAATCCGCCTATAGGCCACCAACATAATTATCTTAACTAAAGATCCCTTTAAAAATACATGTAATATGTACACTGATCTACATTACATTTAATACAAGTAATAAATACAGTGTGGTTACACGTGGTTGTGTGTATCGTAGTTAGACTGTAATTAGCGTAAAAGTCCATTTTTTTATTAAGTATAAGCACATGCCAAGTATTTTGTTGCTTTTCTAGGACAATATAAAGAAGTGAAACTCCAGAAGCTGCAGCAGTATTGCATTCCTATTATAAACACCTTCCAGGTCCTTTATTTATGGCAAGAGACCAATTGCCAAAACAGTACAGTACGGCAAAAGAAAGGTCTTAAACAAGGTTTCCAAAAATAATAATACCGCTACCAGCTTCTGAAGGATGAAAATATAACAACATTGAAGATGATTTAAGAAAATAAGTATGTTATTTACATCCACATCGTGCTGATTGAACAGATTTAAGAAACAACCAGCTCTTTTTGAGTTATTTAAGGGACAGTCGAAAAGGAAATATGATTCGTCTTCAATTCGTCTGCATAGACGGACTACTGGTTGTTCACAAACATACCTTTCGGTTCCGATTCTTGATGAGATAATTCCATTTCGGAAAGGAGCTAGCAATTAGCGTTCGTGCTTCTCCACATTTAATGCCTTAACTTTATTTCTAATTTGGATTGTTTGTTTCAAGGCTGTCATCAATAACATGGACACTTAACGTGTTTGTTTCAAAAGTAAAGTCGTATAGAGAAAAATGAACAACAAAACGATTAAAAAATGTGTAATATTTTTGTTTAAGTGCTAGGAAAGTTACCAAGTTCCACATCACAAATTTGAAATAAAAATCAACTGAAACGATTCTGACCAATTACCCCCTACGTACATACATGTATATATTCAATATCAATGAACGAGCCATCCATTTATATTTGATATTAGAAGAATACACTATGTGTTTATTATAAGCCGGCCATAACCTCTTCATTCGCAATTGTTTTGTTTCATTTATGGTCGCATATTTCCACCATTGTCAGTAAAACTCAGAGTCGAAAAAGTAAAACGGTTCTTGTTTTTAATGTTAAATAACGTAGCGCATTGGGCATTATCCGGGTATTCTCGAGAAAGCATTTTTTTTTATAGAATTACTAGGAAATTGGATGTGCATAAGTGCATTTTTTTTAATAAATGCCATGAAACATGTTCAAATTGAAATTGTAATAAACCTAATGTTTTGACACATATTCAGGATTTTTTTAAGTAATCAGGCGTTTTCTCTAAATGTTTAAGTATTTTTTAAGTGTGTGTGTGTGTGTGTGTGTGTGTGTGTGTGTGTGCGTGCGTGCGTGTGTTTGTGTGTGTGTGTGAGTGTCTACCAAAAAGGCGAGGTTATGATATCTGATGATTCTTCAAACAGTCAACGTGCACCCTAACATATGTTTGTTTTGTGAAATAAGTGAACAATTACATTACAGTATTTATTTGTAAAAATGACTTCGTGTCTCATGCTTCATCGACGTTGGGGTAATTATCGACAAGGTGCTCGTTACGATTTACGTGCATTATGACGTGGCATACAGGTGTTACGGGTTTCGTCTATACAGTGATTGTCAACGCATAGACAGGACGGTTTCATCATCATCATCATCACGGACCAACATCTATTTAATATTCATAGGCAAAGTTGATAATAACTGATATTATTTACGTATTTTTCGATTTAAAGCAATTTATCCCAACTTATTCAAATAATAATTATTCTTTACCGGTCGGCCCATATAACGTGTTCAACAATATTGATGCAACCTTTCTTTCCGATCTTCATAGATCTTGGTAAAAATATATTGTTTGCATTTTTTAAAGTGTGAAGTTTGAAACATGTGTTCAGACACATAGATAAGAGAAATTAATAAGCTTCTAGAACTTTGTAATTAAAGTTAAAGTTCTTTAAGAAAAAATTGTTTATGAAAGAAAACTTTTTTGTGCAATTATTTTCAACTTTAATCCGCCGGAAAAGAAAAGATTATATTTCATTTTTGTAGGCGATGTGTTTCAGTATTTAATTGTATGTACGGTACAATAACATGCAACAGGACGTACATATGAAGAGAATGGCAGTTTTATTGAGATATTCTCCTACATCCCACTACATGCACGGTGGTATAGTAACACAGACTTGCTACCTTACATGTATTGAGTATCGTGTATACGGCGCAATTGTGCATTTTCACCCAGATTATGCAGTGACAACGTCAAAGTGTGTGTATACTTGGGTTGTGCGGTAGTCGAGTGGCAACACTCTGGTCTACCATTCAAGAGGTCGTGGGTTCAATCCCTGGCCGGGTTTTCCCACCCAAATAGAGATGTAATGGTATGAAACCCAGGTAATTCTCGCGTGTATCTGTGCTAAACACTGAGCACGTAAAAGAACCAAGGGATCTATTCGCAAAGAGCTAGGGTATCGCACCCGGATTCCTTGTATCTCAATACTGTCTCTTCTGCATGCTGTCTCTTCAGCAAAACCAAAGGAACCCATTGGAAATAAGTGCTTGTAATTTCATGGGTCAAAAAATTGACTGCAAGGTCAAAAGAAATACATACACTTCACTCGCCGATGAATTTGTTATTATACAAGCGATGTCTAGCAAATTATATTTTGTACCGATAGTTATTAAATGTTGGTATGATTTTCAGCTCAGGTGTGACACGGGAGTACCTTGAGGAAACCCGTTGTGGTCACCACCAACTCGCATGCGTCGGGAGTGGGAACTTGGGTCACAAGGCGTAGGGAGCCATATGTGTCGTGTTCTGAGAAAACTGGGCATAATGCATGTGCGTAAAGTGTCGTCCCAGATTAGCCTGTGCAGTCCGCACAGGCTAATCAGGGACGACACTTTCCGCCGCAACTGGATTTTCGCTAAGTAGTGACATCATTTAAACGAAAAATTCCATGAAAGCGGAAATTGTCGTCCCTGATAAGCCTGTGCGGACTGCACAGGCTAATCTGGGATGACAATTTACGCACAAGCATTATGCCCAGTTTTCTCAGAACGCGACACATATACTAGTAAACGATAACAGTTTCGTATGTTCATACCGGCATATCTGGATAATCCGCTAAAATAGTCATAATACGAATCACCGCATCTTTGGAAAAACAACATCTAAGCCGTAAATACAAACAACGTTGACCCATTTTAGTACCAAAGATTGTATTACATATAAATCATTTCATATTTACTAACTTACTTATAAATCAATTCTACACGAAAACAGGTTGAGAATCTTCAGCGAGGCTAATGGCACTTGACCAGCAAAACGAGAAGTACACGCACATGTTGTAGACAACTTTATTGCACAAGAATTTAATACATAAATTATTATAAGCACGTAAAATATTACATTCGACTCCTCACATCAACACTTGTCCTTAAATATTTTACATAATAATTACAAAATCATGTCTTGTATTTTAGCATAATTTAAACAGTTATGTATTCTGTATTTATTATATATTTCGTATCTGTAAACATAATGCATTCTACACCAAAGATGTCGGTGATTTCAGCTGCATACTAAATCAACCCCTGTCGCATATTAATTCAATCACCTGGAACAGAAAGACAAATAACAATTTCTATCTGATTTTTGTTCCAGAACAAAGAAAACTGATCTGTGTTAACGAAACTGACTAAACTTGTAAACATATATGTGGAAAAAATGTAGAATAAAAACAACAGAATATATGTGTTTTTTTACCCCAGTGTCTTGCTTCGAAACTAAATAGAGGACTGATATACAATGTTCCGTACCAAATATGAAACATCTGGACATTGTAGTTGCAAAGATGTAAATGTAAGCTAATAAAATTCTTTAATAATAATGTTTCAGATATTCTAAGTTGAAAAGGGGTCATAACTTTGTATTTTTTTAACGTAAGACGATAAAAATCAAACATGCAAAACGTCATATCCTAAGGAAAAATGCCTGCAAGTTTGAATGTTGTACGTTGAAAAAATGTAGGAGAAATTATGCAGACAAATTTGTCACTATGGATAGAAAGACAAACACACAGACATCCGCGCGTGATTCCATTTTACCACCTTTACATCGTATCGGGGGGGGGGGGAGATTNGGGGGGGGAGATTAATTAGACATGATCTGTGGATTCTGTGCTTTTTTTTTATAGCAGAACTATGTTAGAATTTGCAAACATTACGAGCATATCATGTCATCTGTTGTAGAACATGCTAGCCCTCGAACAAGACTTTCAGTCTGTATGGGTATGACTAAAGGATTTAAACCCAAATAAGGACACATGCACAATCGGAAACACGCACACACATTTTGCCACTTGCACATACGGACGCACGCACATACGGACACGAGTACACACGGACGCACACACAATCGGACGCACGCACAATCGGACGCACGCACATTCTGTTGCACGCACATATGGACGCACGCACAAACGAACGCACGCACATACGGACGGCCACTTACACTGGGCTCCATCAGGACCGGATCCAGGCACCTGTGTACTGTACTGCACACTATCTCGTCCAATAAACACTGCACCAGGCTGAAGACAAATAAGTGGCTTCAGCTTTTTGTAGAGTCATTTATGATTTAAACTTTTAACCTTGGAAATCTTGGAAATCTTAGAAACCCATGAAGGAAATAATTTACAATGTTCAATTGTATCATTTTAATATTTAAATGGATTTCAGTTTAACATACGTTTTAATTTAAAACAATCGACTTTAAAACAAAACAATACACTAGAATACACAAAATATATGTATGGTGCATTTAAAATACTAAGAGACCTATAATGATGTCACCAACAAGGAATATGCAGAAATATGCCGGCCACTACAATTTGTATGGACGACATTGGTGATTTTGTATTGTTCCACAATCATTCACAACTAATGAAATACACAAACACGACTAATATAATAATTTCAGAAGCTTGCAATTTTGTACAATTCCTGGTAACACGTATCAACTGACTCACTCAACCTGTCTCCTCCCCCCAAAAAGGGCCACAATACAATAATCATTTTCATATATACACATGTAAGGCAATAATGAGTGCTCACTTTTCGTCGGACACAAATCCCCAGAGGTGAATCTGCAGGTAGTTGGTGTCCACCTGTATCTGCTGTAGCCCATAGCGACCAAATATCCGCAGTCGCACACACTCCATGAACGTCTATACCAGAATATACAGGAACATCATTGAAATGGGGAATACATGAACATCAAGAAAATACTTGAAAATTAAGCATATTCATTTTGGAGATAAATATAAATATTAAACAAATAAAATATCATTGATATTTTGATCAATTATAAAGGTTTGGTTTTGGAACTGTAAGTGTAAATTTCCTTAACGACAGTGTTTCTATGAATACCCCACCTTGAGGCTGATCTTGACAATGCCAGTGAGGACTGAGACCTTGGAGAACTCTACTGCACTGAATATCTCTATCTTCTCCGAGAACAACTTCTGAATGTTACTGATCAGACTGTTGTCTATGCTGAAATCAACAATCATCTTTATTGTTTAATGGAACATTTTTCTCGCAATTATTAAGGTCATATGCATGTATATACACATATACATAGCAAAGATTCAAATATAACATCTGTCTGTATTTTGAAGTTTATGAGGTCCTTCCGCACATCAGGCTGCATTATGTGTTGACCCGGATAGTGTCCCAGCACTCCTACCTAACTATTCGACTAACAAAAATTGGGGCAAATTTTAAATTCTAGCTGAAGTTTCCAGCTCTTTTTTTTTAATACTGAAAGGTAATTTTAATTTTGACATGGTCTTGTGCATTGAGGGGGGGGGGGGAAA
>VMBQ01001201.1:176578-198320 GCA_007657795.1 Dreissena rostriformis
AGGAAACCCCACCTATCCGGTATGGTGTCCATCAACCAAACTCACATGCTGCAGGGAACAGAGATTGAACCTGGGTTGCCTAGGTGAGAAGCGTGTGAATAAAAATATGCAACTACATGAGCAATATAAAGCAATGGCTTTGTACAAATTTCTTAAGTTGACAATCTTTATTGTAATATTAAATATGTGATTACAGACAGAGCACAACAGATAACAAGAAAAGGAAAGTGTCCTTGCAAAACTCTTAATCGCTAGTTTAAATGTACACATTACAGACTATAAGCAATGAATCATTTGTCATACTTTTGTCTACAGAGCCCATACAAATGTCAGCTGGTTTAATTATTCAAATTAATGTTTTATTTTTTTAATAATATATCATATAAAAGTAAGCTGCATATTTAAGATGTATACAATATAAACGTACCCTGCATCATTAAGATGTAAAAAAAACAATAGTTCACATTGAAATAAATGAAATGGGGCTTAGCTTTTAAATAAAAGCTGGAAAATTGCCGTCTATGACATTCAGAAATCTAGCCAGTGTAATAATTCATATAGCACACATAATACAGCATCATTTCTGCAGACAATAAAGCCCACCTAAAGACTAGTCCCTCATTGCAAGGTCCCTTAATAGGTGTCAAGGTCAAATGAGGGACCCCTACCTGGGTGTGAAGGCCCACTGGCCCCTTCTCTGTTGGGAGGCACTGTAGCTGTGGGCCCTGCGACTGGAGTCACTGCTTCTCTCTTTACGCACCCCTTCCTCATACAACTGACCAACCTACACACGGGAACATAGAGGAAAAGTGTGAGAACACATAGGGTAAATATTTATCAACTGATTGAGGACTTAAAACTTAAGAATAATCATGCAGCTGTTCCATTGATGATTCTGAAATGGTTGTAAATGTGCATTTCATTTGGTATTCATTATCTTAGCTTTATTTAATAAGAATTATTATTGAAATGTAAAGCTTTGTCACAATAGCCCCCACCAATTTGTCAGCTAAGTTCTATGATTAAAAAGGGTCTTGCAAATAAACATATAAACATTTCATGCTGATGACATAGTTGTAGTTTCTATTTAATCGCTTGCGATGTAAGGAAGAAGTTCGCATTTTATGCAGACTGACCAATTAAACAGATCTAGTGACTTCAATATACAACCTCCCTTATGGGTGTTAGAGATGTTAGCAACTGTGCTTTTATAGGTGAGTGAAGATCTCTTAAAGTGATTCTGAATATTTATCAAATTCACTTGACCATTAATACCCTGCACCCCACTTCTGTTACCCAGCAAACCTGGAGTCAGTTATCAGGAACGAATGTCCAGGTTGTCAAAACAACTTAGGAACAAATGTCCGCCTGTGTCTTAAATAGCGCAGAAACCATTGTCCGTGGGAACCAATGTTCGCTTACCTATATCCTCCACCACCCGTTTTATCACTCCCACTCACCTGTGAGTCGATGGATGTTATACTCTCCACCACCCGTTTATCACTACCACTCACCTGTGAGTCGATGGATGTTATACTCTCCACCACCCGTTTATCACTCCCACTCACCTGTGAGTCGATGGATGTTATACTCTCCACCACCCATTTTATCAGTCCCACTCACCTGTGAGTCGATGGATGTTATACTCTCCACCACCCATTTTATCACTCCCACTCACCTGTGAGTCGATGGATGTTATATCCTCCACCACCCGTTTCATCACTGCCCGCACATTTCGGGGCTCAATAGTGTTCAACCAGTCACGTGTCTCCACACTCTTGCGCAACATCTGAAGTAGTGTACATAACAATTATAACTGAGACTTTCTAATAGATTATAGACAATTTGTATTTTTGTCATGTTATTCCTACAAAACTTTAATCTGAAAAGCTTATCTTCTGATGGTTTTATCCAAGCTTATATTCTCATGGTTTTATCCAAGTTGCTTTATGTAAAAAAAAAGGCATGGACAGAAAAATAAGACCGTTATAAAAAATGGACCCCATATCTGGAAAATTGGGTGATTTGATTTGATGAAAAGTGTTTAAGTAGAGAGAGCTGAAACAGCAAATTGTTTCTTTTCTAAACAAAGGGCAATAACTGTGAAGCACCTGATGCAATTTGGCAACTTATCAAACTTGGTGTCCATTTTATGCAACAAACATTTGCATAATTTTTGGTGAAGATTTAATTAAAACTCTATTTTTTTGTATTAAACAAAGGACAATAACTCTGAAGTTCCTTTTGCAAATGGCTGATTATCAAACTTGGCCTTCGTGTTATGTCAACATACATTTCCATAAAGTGTGTTGAAGATTCAATGAAAACTGTACAAGTTAGAGAGCGGAAACTGTGAATTCTGCACACAAAAAATATAAGTAAAGGGCAATAACTGCTGTTTATCGAACTTGGCCTCCATTTTATGTCAACAAACATTTCCAGAATGTTTGGTGCATGATTTGATGAAAACTGTACGAGTAAGATAGCGGAGAGCAGCCCACCAACCCACCCGCCCACTCACACCAAAGCCGCTCACCAAGAGCGTTCTCATTATACGTTGAACAAGAGACGCATTTTATTATATATTTTTTTAATAATATGATTTTGACTCACATAATCCATTTCTGTCATTCTTTATTCGTAATTGACAAATAAATAATTATGGTCAAATATGTAGGATCCGTGTCGTATGTGTTTAGAGTGCATTTTGGCATTAAGTTACTGTCACATAACATTAAAAACTGTTCACACGCTTAACATAATTGTCTTTTTTTACACAAGCAACACTACAATTTTCATCTTCTAAATTTGCCTTCAAAATGTTGTCATAATGGTGGGTGTTTTAATCATCAACTGTATAAATTCAATAACCATCTATATCCTATACTACCAACATGAGGACTGAAAGGATCAAATGATGTTGCCTACCTGGGAGATGGCCAGACCTTGAACTTTGACATAGTGATTCAGCAGTTTCTGTGCAGTGACCTTGACCTCGTTACAAAGGTCAGATATTGAGGTCATCGCATTCCGGGAGTCCATGTCAAACTGCTCCTCAGTCAAGGTTATCTAAACACATCCAATCACAAAAGAGCTATCTATGAATATAAGATACCTGGAATATCAGTAGTAGTTCTTAAATGGGCTATTTGGAGGTTTTTACAGTGAGTAAGAGAGAATAATACAAAATCAAACAAAAAATAACCTTGTAGAATTTTTAATTTGAAACAAAACAGTAATTTTGACTGTAGTACAGAACGTTTGCCATACTTGAGAAAATATGAATTATTGAGCAATCAATTTTATATATTATAATATACTACTGTTACACAAACACTTAAGTGTACTCCTGCAAAGATTCACTGGACTGGATTGCAGAAATGAAAAAAACTAATATATGAGGCATGTAACGGCAGAGTACACATGATAAACAAGAACACTGATATCTGCCTACAGTGGATTAAAGGTTTTACTGGATTACCTTAAACAGAATGCTGTCAAACATGTCTAACTACGATATCGACAGGATCAGGCAAATCATTGTGTTTTCAGATGTATTATTGGTTCTACCTAGGAAACGGACTCCAGAGCCTTTCAATAAGCCTTAGGATTAGGATTAACCCTTTGCATGCTGGGATATTTGTAGTCTGCTAAAATGTCGTCTGCTGAATTTCTAAAATAAGCATTTTCTTCACTTTTTTTCAAAGAATACTATCAGAATAGCAAACAGTTTGGATCCTGATGAGACGCCACGTTCTGTGGCGTCTCATCTGGATCCAAACTGTTTGCAAAGGCCTTTAAAATTCGGTTCCAGCGCTATAAGGGTTAAAATAAACAGGTTTAGACTTTACTAAAGTGTCATTTAACCAGATTAACCAATATTCTTTTTTTCAGGTAATTTACCATTAAAAAATATATCAAATATGTAATGAAATTGATCAGTATTTAGTTTTTGCCCAGTTTTGTCTAATGAGGTTTTTTGATATACTGGTATTATATTAGGGGGAAAAAGGTGCCAAAGCCATTTAGTTTAGACAGGGATTTGGTTTACACAGTTTTCGTTTAAGACAGAATTCACTGTATTCATAGAACCTTAAATTATGTTGTCCCAAATCAAACTTTGAAAACATATATCTTTTCAGCATTGATTTCCTGCAACACACCTCATATATATTTCCAGAAGAGGATATGTTATTTATCAAAAAGGTAATTCAATGGTCCGATATTGACTGCACATCAGGTGAGAAAAATAACGCCCCCCCCCCATTTCTCCTTACTAAGTTTACCAAAACTCCTCATAATTAAAGTTAACCACTATATGTGATAAACATAAGATTTACTGCATCAAAGCTTGTTACTTCCACTACATGTAATTAATATTGTTCTACACACCAGATAGGTGATCGTGGAGTTCTCAAAGTCAGAGCACAGTCTGGACAGGATGAGGAGCAGGGCGGGTGGGGCTGACCCCCTCTCTCCGCTCCCCTCGCAGAAGTCGTGGCACACGGAGGTCAGGTGACGCACAAACGCCACCACCAAGCCCTCCCGCACGCCCGTCGTGCAGAACGCACCACGGAAATATGGCTTCATGGCGAACGTGATGTCCGGCGCAATGAACACCTGGTGCAAGATGAGACCAAACGTATGTATTTATTGAAACTATTTATGGTAAATGTTGAAAACAGCTGAAACAGTAAACCAGTGAATATGACAGTTAAAAAAGGAAATCACTCAATTATGATCCATTAAAACATAAAAATTGGAATAAATCAGGGCTTAGACTGCCATTTGCCAAATTAGCTAATGGATACAAGTCTACAAATTTGGTTAAAGAAATTACACTTGGGCTTCAATTTGTTCCCCAAAAAAAACCATAAAACATCCCAATCATACATATAAAAATCGAATGCTAAAGAAAATTTTGAGCCAAGCTGAAGCACTGATAAATTACAATAAGTAAATGATAACATATTGTTCATTTCTATATCCTAACAAACTTAAACATATCTTCAGACAGAGCAGAAATTACCAGTCCATTACCTGTATGCTTAACAGGACACCATAGCAGCTATAAATCCAAATGTGGTAGCGTTTATTCCGTCGTATGAGTCTCGTTCGGGGAAAACTGGGCTGAATGCATGTGCGTAAAGTGTCGTCCAAGATTAGCCCGTGCAGTCCGCACAAGCTAATCAGGGACGACACTTTCCGCGTCAAGTGGATTTTTGTTAAGAGGAGACTTCCTTCAAATGACAAATATCATAAAAGGGGATAGTGTCATCCCAGATTAGCCTGAGCTGACTGCACGGGCTAATCTGGGATGACACTTAATGCACATGCAGTAAGCATACTTTTCCCAAACTGAGGCTTATATAAGAGAAGGCAGGAGATCAATACCTGTAGGTTGGTTAGCACAGACTTCACCTGGTCAACAGTGTTGAGCTGTACGCCACTAAGTAGCTCTCCCAGGTTCAGAGCTGACTCCTGCTTGCCTGCAGGCCGAGGGGAGGCAAGGTTCTGACGAACGTCGGTGAGGCAGTCTGAAACATGAAACACAAGTTTCAACCATCTGGATAACAACAGCACTTTAGCAATTTTGAAACTTTATTTTAATTTCCACACAGCTGACTCCAATGTGCCTGTTGTCGCAAGATTTGGACAGTTGTCCTTTAAACAGTTGTTGGTACACCGGTGCTCACATGGCTTTCCTAGGTTAAGTCTTTTGACAGTAAATAAATACGGAATATTACGCTAGTCAATTGTTCCAAGAGTTTGTATCAGTCGAGTGGCTTGTGTGATGATGTATCACACGAGAGGCAGAGCCTCGAGTTTGATAACGAAAAAGTGCAAGCCACGAGACTGATACAAACACTGGAACAATTGACTAGGTAATATTCCTTTTATAATATACAACAACTAACGAAAACAGTTATCAATTGTATTTTTTTGCTTTAACAAAACTGACAAAACAATGACTAAAATGTGACATCATTAAATGTGACATCATTAAAATGTGACGTCATTAAATGGATCGAAGAAAGTAGTCCGGCAAGTATGGTAATACGGAATCGGAAACAGCGAGTAGCATAATACAGGATTTTCGATACAACCTGTATTTTGTTAAAAGCATTAAACAGGTATATAATAAACTTATGTAAGATGTGACCTCTGCAGAGCAGGGCGGAAATAACATGCATGAATCCTGTTTCCTCTTAATTAACTGAGATGTCATGAGTAAAACCTGTTGTTATATATAAGGATGCAAGCATTTCATGCAAAAAAGTTCAAATGTTTGAGATAAATTGTATTTCAAAATATGTATTCCAAGACTAGGTTGTGTGTTAAATAGGGAATCTGTCAAGAACATGCACTGCTGAATATACAAGCTGCACTTAATTATTGATCATATGTTTGAGGTGGGGGAAGCAGTGTATAGTCAATAAGGCAAGTGCATAAAATCTAATTTAGGCGGAAAGTGTCGTCTCTGATTAGCCTGTGCAAACTGCACAAGCTAATCTGGGATGACACTTTTCACACATGCATTAAGCCTAGTTTCCTCAGCACGCTGCTAAAATGAGGAATGGGGATATATTGCTGACATATGACTACTGGATATTGCTTGCTACCTGCAAAGTGTTGTTTCAATGACTCCAGGTAGTGGTCTACTCTGTCCCTGGCTGCTGATGATACAATGTCTGTACCCGCCCTGCAGTTAAACAACAGCTTTGTCACAGAGGAAACAGCAGCCCCTACTGGGGAAATGTTGTCAGAGTAAGAACAGATTTGCAATAAGTTTCATTAACTTTTTAGGTATGGCAGGATGAAGATTTTCGTTTTTATTTATTCATAGCAACCACAGTTTTGTACGATGAAAAGATCACTAATTAAGGTACAGATTTTATGGACTTTGTTTTGGCAGGAAACTTTTTAATAAAACTTGTCCTATAAATATTGCTTTCTATAGATGGCAACTTACTTTATTGTCGACCCTAGAATGGCAGAGTCAAAAGGATCTGGGTTTGAGGAATTAAACTCCTTTATAAATTCTAAGAATTAAACTTTTTTAATTACCGTAAAAATGGTTTCTTGCAAAACAGTTTATGAATTTATTGACATAGTTAAACACTTTTATTCGTTTTTATAAATGAACAACCTACAATGAAATTAACTTGTAAGTAAGCATAAAAATGGTGTATGTAAAATAATATGTATGAGAATAATTAAAACTTTCAAAATTCAATTTCCATTAGGTTACTCATTTTTCTCCTTCACCATCAGATAGTGAATGACCGTTATAATTCTTATAATTCAAATAGTTTCCTTTGATTATTCCTTCTGTTAACGCCTTTACCTTGAGAAATCTGTGTCGGGCAGAAGCTTGTTCATGGCCTGCAAGCGTCTGTGAAACCTGTCAAGGGCTCGAACCAGGATTGTGTTGTCCCCAGTCTCCCTCTGTGTGTAGCAAGCATACAAATATTAATTACAATAATAATTTATGTGTTTCAATACAAAAAAAAATCATTACGATTTCATTAGTAAACCTTGAAACAAAATTAACAAGAGATGTGTTTGTCAGAAACACAATGCCCCCTATTGCGCCGCTTTGAAAAAAAAACAAAAAAAAAAAATTTGACCTTGAAGGATGACCTTGACCTTTCACCACTCAAAATGTGCAGCTCCATGAGATGCACATGCACAAAGTTGCTATGATCAATATTGCAAAAGTTATGACAAACCTTTAAGATAAGTTAAAGTTTTGGACAGACAGACAGAATGACAGACAGACAGGCCAAAAACAATATACCCCCTTTTTTTTTTTTAAAGGGGTCATTAAAATCAACATTATTCATGTTATTAAGTAGACGTTGAAATGTCATTAATGATGCACAGAAACTTACCAATTTAAATATAAACACGTCATAATATGATATTTAAATGGCATCACGCATTCATTTCTGCTACTACCACAGAGTAGCGGCATATACAAACAAGAGGGCCAAGATGGCCCTAGTTCGCTCACCTGAGGAGTCAGTTCATACAATCTTTGTCAAAAATGTGGCCTAGTGATCAAGTATTTGAGCAAGATGAGTCAGATACGATTATTGCTTTGATTTGCATCAAGAAAATCATTCTCTTAAAATACTCAAGTATTAGGTTAACAAGCTGTGTTTGTGAAACACTATGTCCTACATATATTTGACCTTGAAGGATGACATTGACCTTCACCAGTCCACTAAAAATGTGCAGCTCCATGAGACACACATGCATGCCAAATATCAAGTTGCTATCTTCAATATTACAAAAGTGATGGCAAATGTTAAAGATTGACGCAAACCAACAAACAAATTTGACCTTGAAGGATGACCTTGATCTTTCACCACTCAAAATGTGCAGCTCCATGAGATACACATGCACGCCAAATATCAAGGTGCTATGTATAATATTGCAAAAATTATGGCCAATGTAAAAGTTTGACGCAAACCAACAAACCAACCAACAGACAGGGCAAAAACAATATTTCTGTTATACATAATGATAAAATATGATATTTCTGCAGTGAAATAACAGCAGTGAAAATAAACAAATTGTTATTTTCACCAGTGAAAATACACGTAACAAATTTTCGGAACTCCTTTTTCTGTTTTTAGATTATCATATCAAGATTTACTTGCCTTGTTTATATCCTTGTTTATATTTTTTCTATGATCACGAGTGAAATAAAATCGATATTCCACCAAATCCAACACATTTTCTTTTAATTTTATGCTTTTTTTACCATGTGACTTCTAGAGTGTTCACAAGCTTTTTTTACTGTATAAATGTAAGGAAAATGCGCCATCCCCGCCTGGCAGCCATGTTTTTCAACGGACCCGAACCATTTTCGAACTCAACTCTTGTATCTAGGAAACAAATCTTCTGACCAAATTTCATGAAAATTGGGCCAAAAATGTGACTTCAAGAGTGTTTACATGTTTTCACTATATACATATAGAGAAAACTGCCCCCACTCACTGGCGGCCATTTTTTTTTAACCGATCTGGACCATTTTCGAACTCGTCCGAGATATCAATAAAACCAATCTTTCAACCTCGTTTCATGATGATTGGGCAAAAAATGTGACTTCTTAACTGTTCACAAGCCTTTTTTACTATATAAATATAAGGAAAACTGCCCCGTCCTCCTGGCAGCCATGTTTTTCAACAGACAGGAACCATTTTCCAACTAATTAACCCACGTATTTAGGAAGCAAATGTTCTGACCAAATTTCATGAAGATTGGACCAANAGGAGTCAGTTCATACAATCTTTGTCAAAAATATGGCCTAGTGATCAAGTTTTTGAGCAAGATGAGTCAGATACAATTATTGCTTTGATTTGCATCGAGAAAATCATTCTCTTAAAATACTCAAGTATTAGGTGAACAAGCTGTGTTTGTGAAACACTACGTCCCACATATATTTGACCTTGAAGGATGACATTGACCTTCACCAGTCCACTTAAAATGTTCAGCTCCATGAGATACACATGCATGCCAAATATCAAGTTGCTATCTTCAATATTACAAAAGTGATGGCGAATGTTAAAGATTGACGTAAACCAACAAACAAATTTGACCTTGAAGGATGACCTTGACCTTTCACCACTCAAAATGTGCAGCTCCATGAGAAACACATGCACGCTGAATATCAAGTTGCTATGTATAATATTGCAAAAGTAAAGGCCAATGTTAAAGTTTAACGCAAACCAAAAAACCAACCAACAGACAGGGCAAAAACAATATTTCTGTTATACATCATGATAAAATATGACATTTCTGCAGTGAAATAACAGCAGTAAAAATAAAAAAAATAACAAATTTTCGGAACTCCTTTTTCTGTTTTTAGATTATCATATCAAGATTTACTTGCCTTGTTTATATCCTTGTTTATATTTTTTCTATGATCACAAGTGAAATAAAATCGATATTCCACCGAATCCAACACATTTTCTTTTAATTTATGCTTTTTTTCCCATGTGTGACTTCTAGAGTGTTCACAAGCTTTTTTTACTGTATAAATGTAAGGAAAATGCGCCACCCCCGCCTGGCAGCCATGTTTTTCAACGGACCCGAACCATTTTCGAACTCAACTCTCATATCTAGGAAACAAATCTTCTGGCCGAATTTCATGAAAATTGGGCAAAATTGTGACTTCTAGAGTGTTCACATGTTTTCACTATATACATATAGAGAAAACTGCCCCCACTCACTGGTGGCCATGTTTTTTCACCGATCTGGACCATTTTTTCGAACTCGTCCGAGATATCAATAAAACCAATCATTCAACCTAGTTTCATGATGATTGGGCAAAAAATGTGACTTCTTAACTGTTCACAAGCCTTTTTTACTATATAAATATAAGGAAAACTGCCCCGTCCCCCTGGCAGCCATGTTTTTCAACGGACCGGAACCATTTGCCAACTTAACCCACGTATCTAAGAAACAAATGTTCTGACCAAATTTCATGAAGATTGGACCAAACATGTGACTTCTAGGAATTCACATGTTTTCACTATATACATATAGAGAAAACTGCCCCGCTCTCTGGTGGCCATGTTTTTTTACCGATCTGGACCATTTTCCAACTCATCCGAGTTTCATGATGATTGGGCAAAAATTGTGACTTCTAGAGTGTTCACAAGGATTCTCTAAAGCCAAATAAGAAAAAGTGCCCCGCCAACAGGCGGCCATGTTTTTCAACGGACCGGAACCACTTTTGAACTCAATCAACATATCATTAAGACAAACATTTTGACAAAGTTTCATGAAGATTGGACATGAACTGTGACTTCTACAGTGTTAACAAGATTTTTCATTTCTTTGACCTAGTAACCTAGTTTTTGACCAAGCATGACCCAGTTTCGAACTCGATCGAGGTATCATTGGGACCAAGTTTCATGAAGATCGGACAAGAAATGTGGCTTATAGTGTTCACAAACCAAATGTGGACAACGGACGGACGAACGGACGGACGTACGACGGACAAAGACTGATCCTAAAAGAAAACTGCCCCGCTCTCTGGTGGCCATGTTTTTTTACTGATCTGGACCATTTTCAAACTCGTCCAAGATATCAATAAAACCAATGTTTTGACCAAGTTTCATGATGATTGGGCAAAAATTGTGACTTCTAGAGTGTTCACAAGGTTTCTCTATAGCCAAATAAGAAAAACTGCCCCGCCAACTGGGGGCCATGTTTTTCAACGGACCGGAACCACTTTGGAACTCGACCAACATATCATTAAGACAAACATTTTGACAAAGTTTCATAAAGATTGGGCATGAACTGTGACTTCTACAGTGTTTACAAGGTTTTTCATTTCTTTGACCTAGTGACCTAGTTTTTGACCAAGTATGACCCAGTTTCGAACTCGATCAAGGTATCATTGGGACAAATCTTCTGACCAAGTTTCATGAAGATCGGACAAGAAATGTGGCCTTTAGTGTTCACAAACCAAATGTGGACAACGGACGGACGAACGGACGGACGAACGGACGGATTTACGACGTTATTACAACGGACATAGACCGATCCTAAAAGCTCACCTGAGCAATCAGGTGTGCTAAAAAGTGGTTCACACCATTTCGCATGACAAAGGATTCTGGGTCACAGGACTAAGATTTTTTATTTTATTTTTCTTGTCCGTTTCCAACAGTATTTCAGCCATATCATGGTGGTCAGTTAACCTACACAACTTCTATGGTTTACAAGTTAAGGTACACATTCTTAATCCCAGTAACTGTCAACTTCCCTTCTTGAGTCAGAAGGAGAGGAATAATGGCCATAGATATAATTTCATGATCAATTTCCACTTAAGTTATGTGGCCTGGCTGGGAATCAAACAAGCCATCCTTAGAGATTTGAAGTCGTGTGCTCTACCAACTGAGCAGGCTGGCCCAGTTACACAGGACATAGACCCTGGTCAAATTTTTCCATATTGCTAATAGTGAGCCACTCTAGTCAAATGTATCTGGGTCAGTTATGGGTTAGATTGATGAGAAGTGCTGACCTCGAGCTGGATCCTCATTTTCACAGCACGGAAGTACTGCTCCATCAAGGAGTTCACAAAGTGTACCAGCTTCTTCATGGCAATGTTCTCCAGGTCCTCACTTCAACACGTAAACAGCTCATATACTGGCATATAGTAACAGTACTCTGTGTAATTGAATCGCGTCATGCAATAATGGACCTTATGCAATATGCTGCGGACAAGCTTCAGACCAGACTGCGGCTAAACGCAGTCTGGTCAGGAGCTACCCTGTCCGTTATGGAGTCATGCAAGGTATTCTGGTTTCACTAGTGGACAGGTGAGTTCCTGAAAAATCTGCGTACATGCGCAGGCTGGTCAGAAGCTATGCTGGCTGCATATGGAATAGGACTCCATTTTGAACGACGCTGCCCAATTATTAAGTAAGAACAGTATACTAGGTTAGTGTTGTATACAGCTTAGTTGACTTTGAAAGACTTAAACAATGAGCACGAATTTTCACAGCAATTAAATAAACATATCTTCATCAAATGTTCGTAACTTCTTATCCATGATTTTCTGTCATGACTTTGAAAATACTTGTAAGAAAACCTTTGAAAACATCAAATGAAATCAAACAACATTGAACTCAGACACAAATGCCCCCCCCCCCCCCCCCCCTTTTTTTTTTTTTTTTTTTTTTTTTTTNAAGATTAATGTGTGTAGTCCGCACAGACTTATCAGGGATGACACTTTCCGCTTAAACTAGATTTTCGCTAAGAATAGACTTTTTTTAGCTAAAAATACAATAAAAGCGGAAAGTGTCGTCCCTGATTAGCCTGCGCGGACTTCACAAGCTAATCTGAGACGACACTTTATGCATATGCATTAAACCCCATTTTCCCAGAGCAAGACTTATTTTCTTGAACAGGGATGCATAATTGTTCACTATTAGAATACCAATTTTGGTATTCAATGCCATCCCTACTATCCACATATCTGGACACTGTGGCCTGAAATCCTTTATACAATGTCCAGTGAAAATAAGGCAACAACTGTGGGACTTAAAAAAATCGCAACATCCTGACCAGCAGTTTACTTGTCAATAGGGGACTGAAATGGCCAATCATGAATCTGTATTGCAGGTGGTAAATAGTAGCACATGACTGCATAATCTTTATTATCAAATCAATTAACTTCAAATCCTTAAACAAAAAAGCTTCAGGAAACAGAAAGTCTGAGAGGTCAAGTTGGTCTATTGGTTTACTTACCAAGCTTCTGATATTCGACAACTGATATACCACACCATCTTATGAGACGGCATACTAGTTATTTAAATAATTATAAAACTTTGATTTCAAAGGCAGAGATTATCTCAATAAGCCTTAGCCTTTGTATGCAATCAAGCTAAAATAAACAGGTTTTATTTAAAGCATCTACTTTTAGGCCATGTATTTCCTTGTTCTCACAATAGGTGTGGTGGTGCATGCCTGTATATGTTTGTTCTCACCATGGGTGTGGTGGTGTATGCCTGTGCTGGTCTCCCAGGTGACTGTGGGGTTGCCTCCCCCTTGGTCCAGGAGATCTGATACTGCAACTCCTCCAGGTCACAGTCCAGCTTGTGTCTCGCACTGCAACATACCCTGAGTCTCTAACAGAGGAATGACAGACATATGCATTTCATCGACATATATGCCACCAGTAAATTTTACTTAAGAAAATGTGTATATTTTATAATGACTTGTTGGTTTGTTAATATTTTGAACTGATCAATGAACTAATTATATCATCAAATGATTATATCATAAACTCAACACAATCTGAACAGATAATATCATAAACTAAAGTATACATATCCTAAACTGATCATATCCAGAACTCAAATGTCATGAACTCATAATGTCCTGGCCCTCTGTTTACAAAACCTTTAATAGACATTGAAGATCAATTTAACTTGACAACCCAAAATTGATGTTAAGTGACAGCGATTTAACTATGCTTAAATATTTGTTTTATTTTAATGACATTGATTTAATATGGCTTGTTATGAAGACACCCCTAATTGTTGTCAGTGTGTTGTCATCAATTTTCATTTTCGACATAATTGTTTGTTTGTGAACACTAAATTACAAAAATCAACGACAAACATTAAAAATAAAATGTCAAATACAATTTAAAATCAATGTCAGAATGTTTTGTAAACATGGGGCCAGAACTTAACACATCCTGCTCTGATCATATCTTATACTCAACATATTCTGAACTGATTATGTCCTGGACACAATATATCCAGAACTGATCTTATCCTGAACCCATCATATCCTAAACTCAAAATATCCTGAACTGATAATAACATAAGTTAATCAAATACTATTCTGAACCTCCTCACCCCCTCCTATTTTCAGAAAAAAAAGTAACAAGTAGTTCATACTGTGCGAGGAACTCCTCACAGAGCTGCTCTGCCGGCTCCTTTAGCTGTAACAGCAGGTCCACACACTCGGCCAGCTGTCGGGGACTGGACTGAATATACAGGAATAATGAAACTACAGAATCAGTAACAGGAGAGAAATTGCTATTAACAACCAACATCTTTTATTTACTGTCAAATTGCATATACACTACAGGACAATACATGTACATGCAACACGACATTAAACTTATACATGATTAAAGCTGGTGTCACACCCTTAAAACAGTCAATTGCAAATAATTGGGGATTTTAACCGGTTGCAGAGGGAGACACAGCTCGCAATTAGCCAAGAATTAATCACAATCACACATATGTAAATAAAAATTAACCTTGTACCATTGTAACTCAAATGAAAAAGCAATAAAAGACATTTAAATATGATTTCATTCCAACTTAACTTCTCAGTGGTTTAACATGCACTAGAGCAACATAAAAACAACTTTTTGTGGAAATATGAAATCCAAAAATAGAGGATTTTTGTTGGATTTGGTAGAATATCGATTTAATTCATGAGTGATCATAGAAAAAATATCTTCGAATTAATATCGATATTCCACAGAATCAAACTAATTTGCTTTTTATTTTATGCTAACAAATGATTATTTTTTGTATTTTTTTTATAGTTCAGGTAAAACAATGAAAATTATTGTTTATTTTCACTGTTAATTTTCACTGTTTGTGTTTGAAACAGTGAATTATCATTTTTTATTCACTTATATTTCTCTATAAACCACCTGAAAGCATGAAATAAATACAAATTAACTTGCTTCTTGTTTATATCAATTTTGCCAAACATTTAAAGAAAACTTTTGAATACTTACAAAGAAACTGTCAGAAAATACCATTTTTTAAATTAATTAAGGGCCATTATTTTGCAAGGTTCAAGAGTATCTTTTTGAACATAAAACCTGACAAAGAAATAATAACCTCTAGCATTTTCATCAAGTTGGATTAAGATTGGATGAAACATGTTGGGCAAACTGAACCCTTTGCATGCTGGGAAATTTGTTGTCTGCTAAAATGTTGTCTGCTAAATTTCTAAAATAAGCATTTTCTTCGATTTTTGTTCAAAGAATACTATCAGAATAGCAAACAGTTTGGATCCTGATGAGACGCCACGTTCTGTGGCGTCTCATCTGGATCCAAACTGTTTGCAAAGGCCTTCAAAATCCGGTTCCAGCACTGTAAGAGTTAACTGATCCTGGGGTGATTTGACTGATTAAACTAGGGTAAAAAATTATAATCAAAAGCATTTTCACAAAATTAAGAAAGGAACTGAAAAAAACTGTTGGACCTATAGTGAACACAGCTTGAAGGTCGACACTTCATTTATTCAAAGTTAAATGAAAAAGAAATCAAAGGTATTCAAAACCATCGTCTTCCAAAAGAGAAGGCAACGGAGGGAGACCAAAAAGGAGGATATTGCAGTCCCCCCCCCCCCNTGTACACAGTCTGTGTTGATGCCCTGGAAACTGGGCATGTGCTGGTACTGCAACAGGATACGCTGAGCCTTCGTGTAATACCTTGCAATATGAGCCACGCTTTGTGAAAAGGGTGTTTAATGCATGTGCGTAAAGTGTCATCCCAGATTAGCCTGTGCAGTCTGCACAAGCTAATCAGGGACAACACTTTCCGCCTAAACGGGATTTTTGTCAAAAACTGTATTAATTGAAACAAAAAATACAATAAAAGCGGAAAGTGTCGCACCTGATAAGCTTGTGCGAACTGCACAGGCTTATCTGGGATGACACTTTATGCACATGCATTAAACCCCCCTTTTCACCTAGAGATGCTCAAATACCATCATCCTTCACAGCAATAAATAAGAAATAGTAAACCCCACTGAGGTCCCTATGGCATTATAGTGACAAACCGTATATGGACCGAAGCCGTAGGCTATGACCCCCGAACAGTCAAAAAAATAGTGACCGGTCCATATACTCTAAGGTTTCTCTATCGCATTTTACAGACTGAAACCGGTCATATAGATATAGAAGAACAAATATCTCTGAGGTGTAATATATATTATTATTTGCTCCTCAATGTCATTACTATAACAATTGAATATAATATTTCAGTGAGTAATAGCATAGTATCCTTGTATGGTGTTTCATGCAACTATTTAACATTTTTATAATCATTAACTAGTATTTGTAGATGTATTAGTCTTGAACGTTTAATATTCCAAATTTGTGTCTGATGGAATTATTTGTTTCATTTTCATAATAAATATAAGTTGAAATAATGAAGCTATGAATAAAATGTTATTGAACATTCTTATTATTATTAATTACTTTTTGTAGTTGTGTAAGTCTTAAACGCATTGTCATGTATAAATGTATTCATGATTAAAACTCATTAACCCTTTGCATGCTGGGAAATTTGTCGTCTGCTAAAATGTTGTCTGCTGAACTTCTAAAATTAGCATTTTCTTTGATTTTTTTTCAAAGAATACTATCAGAATAGCAAACAGTTTGGATCCTGATGAGACGCCACGTTCTGTGGCATCTCATCTGGATCCAAACTGTTTGCAAAATCCGGTTCCAGCACTGAAAGGGTTAATATGGTACAAATGTACCTGGTGGAATTAGAAGTTTCACTTTGACAACCTTTTTGGTTGAAATAATAAAGCTGTGATTGAAAATTATCAATGTGACATGTACGGCATTGAATTTGAAGACTGACTCTTTAACATGTAAATATAATTCTGAATAAAAACTTGGACAGAGACAAGATCTATGAACGGAATTAAAATATCATGAAAAGTTATTTCTCTAAAATGACTGTTATTTGCAGTAAAAGATACACAAATATAATACTGTTGGCCAATACAAACATATAATTTTTATCAATAAAGGTGCCAGTAACAAACTCGTTGAAGACCTGAAATATTAATTACTATTTAACAACTTAAACTTTTATATAATATATATCCTGTCAAGAAGAATGTAAAATACCCATACGGTACCTTACTGCCTGACTGTAGGCCTTCAGCTCTATGCATTTCTTTAACCTGGCAGGCAACTCAAACAGGAATTGTAACTGAAATGACATACAGAATCATAACATATTTAATTTCCAATTAGAAACCATATATTGTACACAAAAGTGAAAGTTTAAGGGATAAATTTCTTAAAAAAGAGAAAACTATGCTTACAGCAGCAATAGTTTTGAAAGACTACTTGTTGCATAAAGCTCTTGCCATGACACAGAATATGGTTCAATGCATTTTAAATGGTTATTAGTTATCATTAACTAGGATGACATTTTTAAACTATTTATGCTATAAGAACACACTTTTTAAAACTTGGTATGAACAAAATATACATGTAAATACCAAAACTAAATATACATGCATATACCAAAACAAAATATACATGTTTATACCAAAACAAAATATACATGTATATACCAAAACATATATACATGTATATACCAAAACAAAATATACATGTATATACCAAAACATATATACATGTATATACCAAAACAAAATATACATGTATATACCAAAACATATATACATGTATATACCAAAACAAAATATACATGTATATACCAAAACATATATACATGTATATACCAAAACAAAATATACATGTATATACCAAAACATATATACATGTATATACCAAAACAAAATATACATGTATATACCAAAACATATATACATGTATATACCAAAACAAAATATACATGTATGNTTTGGTTGAAATAATAAAGCTGTGATTGAAAATTATCAATGTGACATGTACGGCATTGAATTTGAAGACTGACCCTTTTAATAACATGTACAATTAAATCTGAATAAAAACTTGGACGGAGACTAGACCTATGAGCGGAATTAAAATATCATGAAAAGTTATTTCTCTAAAATGACTTATTTGCAGTTAAAGATACATAAATATCATACTGTTAAAAACATTGGCCAATACAAACATATAATTTTTATCAATAAAGGTGCCAGTAACAAACTTGTTGAAGACCTGAAATATTAATTACTATTTAACAACTTAAACTTTTATATAATATATATCCTGTCAAGAAGAATGTAAAATACCCATACAGTACCTTACTGCCTGACTGTAGGCCTTCAGCTCTATGCATTTCTTTAACCTGGCAGGCAACTCAAACAGGAATTGTAACTGAAATGACATACAGAATCATAACATATTTAATTTCCAATTAGAAACCATATATTGTACACAAAAGTGAAAGTTTAAGGGATAAATTTCTTAAAAAAGAGAAAACTATGCTTACAGCAGCAATAGTTTTGAAAGACTACTTGTTGCATAAAGCTCTTGCCATGACACAGAATATGGTTCAATGCATTTTAAATGGTTATTAGTTATCATTAACTAGGATGACATTTTTAAACTATTTATGCTATAAGAACACACTTTTTAAAACTTGGTATGAACAAAATATACATGTAAATACCAAAACTAAATATACATGCATATACCAAAACAAAATATACATGTTTATACCAAAACAAAATATACATGTATATACCAAAACATATATACATGTATATACCAAAACAAAATATACATGTATGATGTATATACCAAAACAAAATATACATGTATATACCAAAACAAAATATACATGTGTATACCAATGTTAATCAACATGTCAATTTACTCCATAGGCATCACTAGTGATGATCATGGTAGACAAACCAAATCATTGCTTCCAAGTTTTTACTTAAGCACTTCACCTTTTTGAGGAGTGAGTGAACGCCAGCCAACTTGGTGATCTGCTGCCTGCGATCATCGAGGGTCTGCGACACGCTGCCACTGAACTCAGTGATACGGGACATGTTGGTCGCCAGGTGGTCCATCTCATCCTCCATCTTACGGAAATCATTCTTCATCTGAGGAGGATAGTCTATCATACAGCATGATACAAACGTTCCAGATATAATGGTTCATATCAGGTAAGTGCATGTTTTAAGCAGTCAATACAGAAATCATTCTTCATCTGAGGAGGACAATTTATCATACTGGTATGATGATATTGACTTGATACAATGGTGCCTGTTACAGTGTTTCATGTTATGTTTCAGGAGTAATTTACCCCTGATGTCTATTAAAGGAAGCGCTGGCTGGTTATAGCGTGTAAGCGGTGTTTCAAGGTACATCATATTACCCTGAATCAACTATGAAGTCATAACTTTTGGAAGAAATGAATCAAGACTCAACAAAATAAAAATATGTATTATAATTTAGACACAAACAGCAAAAAAACACACATATTAAGCGGAAGTGCTGATGATAATTTATCATAATACCGGTAAACACATCAAAATCATAAAAACTAATTCCTTCCAAATAAAAAAGCAGAGACGTAATGATTATATTTAATTATGGTCATTTAAAATGGGGCCATGTTGTTATGATAAACAGAAAAGCAGCTAACTGTAATATTGTTTTGTAATACATCCATAAATCCAAGCTTCCTACNAAAACAAGAGCTGTGGCTTGTGCACTTCACTTTTACATAATGAGATCTATCCATCTATGAAGTTTAAAATTGATTACTGTTATACTATAGTTTTTCTTAGATATGCCCAAACAAGAATTCCGAATTCAGTATACCCTCCTTACAAATGGATTGTGCAGGGCCTGGGGTTATAATGAGTAAATTCTGACAACTGTTCATATCAAAACGCAGGATTCTCTATTAAAACCCTTAACTTAGAAATGATGTACCTTTCTGATTGTATCAGTTGCACTAATGAACTTGTTATAATTCTCATAGACCAAAGTCTGCATGTCACTGTCAAGGGAGCGAATCTGTTTCAACATGTCTGATTCCTTGTCCATCAGCTCTGTGAGTGACTTCTCTTGAATCAGCTTACTCAAGTACATGTCTTTGTTAAAGTGGGCCCCGTCTATGTCGCAAGGGTCTAGGGACGCTCCTCCAGCTGCATCCTTGTCAAGGCCATAATACATTTTCAGCATGCCATGACGCTTGCGTCGTTGTTCTGGGTCTTCATCTGACAAGAATTGATGACAATTTAAACACCAGAAATAAAGTTCAACATCTGTCAATCTAACGGGCAAGTGTTTCCGTGTGTGTAAGCGTGACTGATTTTGTAAACATTACCCATGAAAGTTGTTCTTTTGTGTGTACAAAATCAGGACACATTCACCACCAGCAAATAACCGGACATTTTCCCAGTGCTTAAACTCGGAATTTATTCCAAATATGCCTTACCGAGACAATATTTAGTAGTTTAAGTAGGACCTATCGATATAGCTTGGCCTTGGTTCGAACGGGTTGTGGGACGAATACATGGATCGCGAAATCTAAACAGGAAGTAAAAGGAAATATAATTGTATTTTTGGTACTCATTTTTTATTGCATCTTTATATATATAATGTTATAGCTTGCTCACCTATTCCACCAGGAGCTGCCATAGATAAAACAAACTGTTGTGTGTTGACAAATCGTAAGATCAACGCTTTGTAAAAACCACAAAGGGTTACAATACACGAATATGACTCGATACCGAAAACAGCACTCTGGATCAGCAGACGATTTATTTCATAAATCAATCTTGCGGAGCCATCCGGAGATAGTCGATGTAACACGATTGGACAAACACCATCACTTAACTCGAGACAGAAGGCGCTGATCCTGAAGAGGAATCCCCCCCCCACCCGCTAGTGACATGACCTATGAAGAGTTTTTCAGCTCCTTATCAAGCTTGCAAACTTCGCAAGTGAAAAGGACACTGAAATGTATGTGAGTGTTCAGGAAATGAACAACAAGGTGGATATTTTGTTGAAATATGTACTGATCATCCACTTCATGCTTATTATCGATGGAATGTTATCGTTTATTTTATATAATCCTACGTTTTTCCGCGAATGTCTTTCTTCGCAATACGAAGTGCTTTACCATTAATCGACCAAACAATGTTCCGTGTCTGAAAACCAAATGAACAGAACATCAATGCAAAAAAGCTGAAGAACTCGCCTGTCTCGCGTGGCTTTTGTTGTTCTCTGTTATCGAAGTTTCATCCGTTATCAAAGTATCCGCATACCCGGCGTGATACTTAGAGCTTATATATCTTTAGTGGGTAAGACTAAATAGCGGAAAGGGTCCATTTTCGTGTGACCCGGGAGGTATATGAAGATCTGTCCGTGCTAAAGAGAACAATATGGTTGAATATGGAGCATAGTTTTAATCAGGCCTTCAGTGGACACTACGACACTTGTAACAGGCGACTTCAACATGAATATCAAAGACTCACGGTC
>VMBQ01001202.1:0-20461 GCA_007657795.1 Dreissena rostriformis
TACTACTACTTCTACTACAACTACTACTACTACTACTGCTGCTGCTTACTGTTTTCCAAGTGTAAAGGTTTGCCCTTAGTATTGCAATTCGGTTATATTATGAAATAGAACTTTATTAACTGACTTGCTTTTGAACATCGTCAAATCAATAACTTTGTATTATTTATGTCATAGCAAATGAAGATACAAAGCTATCGTCGACAACTATATGGCTTGCAGCGACGGTGGGATCATGTCTGCTGGTAGTTGGCGTCACCACCACTGCTTGCTTGTGCATCAGAAGTAAGAACAGTAAGATGCATTAATAATAAGTTCTACACTGGGAGCCTTTTCGAACGCAACACTTTTCAAACTTGCATATCTCCGTAATTAGTTAAGATTTCGATTTTACATTGCACATGTGCTCATTGTACTATATTTTGTTCAAGTTCACGATAAAATCTTTCATCCGTTGCAATCGGACGCTTTTGCACATAGTGTAGGTGTAGTTTCATCTTTTTGCACGTGAAAATCGAAAAACAATTGGGCTTTTATAAATATTCAGGAGCTCAAACGCGCAACTGGCATGTTTCAACCTACCTTTTCCACGTGCGAAAGCGTCCGATTGTTACAGATGAATGATTGTATCGTTAGCTTGCACATAATGTAGTCAAATGATCACATGAACAATTTTAAATCAAAATATTTACTAACAACTGAGATATTTATTTTTTTGGAAAGTGTTGCCTTAGAAAAGTTATCACGTGTAGTAAAACGCGATATAAATCCATCACAATTTCAATTTCATCATTCTAGATGGGTTATTACACCAGGAAAACATAAGTTGAATTTAAAAAAAAAATCACCCGTATCAATTCAGGAGCACAACAGCTCAATCAGCATGTTGCAAGCCGGTTAGTCATTAAGACGTGTAAATTTATGCGTTTTACTTTTCACATAGTTATTATTTTACGTTTTACGATTTTGAGAATGTTACATATGCAGTGATGTTTTTAATTTGTTAAGTTTGATATTTTAATGTTATCAGTTTAAACTAAATTTACAGGAAGTATAAGATATGTGTTGAATTATCCTGAGTCCAAATTTCAACAATATCCTATATTGATTTGAAAACGAGTTGCGTTTGAAAAGTTTTCAAGTGTATATGATAGGTTTTAAAATCTCATCAGCAAGAAGGGAAATGATATTTTCATTTATTTCATTCCATAGTGCATCAACAAGTTGATGCTATTATTATATTATGTTGCTATTGTATATTTCAACCATCGAGTTATTAAATCTTTATTTAATCGACTTATTACACTATTTTATTGTTTTAATTCTAGGTGCGATTTTATTATATAAATGTTAATGTACACAATTGTATATTGTGGTTGATTCTGAGGTAAGTGTGAGGTTAGGCTAACCGATTTCAATCTCCAATGATTTAGATTGACCGTTTCAATGCGGCTACCCTAAGTTTTATTCCGTGTTTTATGTTAAATTTGTGTTTTGTACCCAGTGTCGAGTATCGTATAGAAATTCGAAAATCTCTCATAGGTGCTTTTTTCTATATTAAGTACAATTGTTGTAAAAATATATTATCCCATTTGACCATCTATTTTATTTTGTAAGAGCAGTTTATTCATTGTAATCAATGATCATAATTAATAAACATAGCTTGCAGTCAATTCAATGAATCCGCTCGTTTTTTTTTCAAATACAGGGAAGAGGGTTCTTAAAGCCGTTCAACAGTAAGTACATCCGTTTCACACACATTACTTTTTGTTTCAAATTTAAGATTAAGATCATAGAATTGAATACAAATGGTAAAAAATGTATTGAAATCACCGTTATTGATATCAGTATATAGTTCACAATATTTTATTATTGCATTATTTCATGTTTAGGAATGAACTACAACCATCGAATCGTCCACAAGGCGAGTGATTGAAATCATTACCTAGTCATATTTTGTAAACAGTAGTATATATGTAATTTCTTAAATAATAGACGTTTAACGTAATATGTGTCATTTTGAGTTTATTAAACACACGCGATGTGTTCGATTAAAAAACGTACACGCATTATTGTATTCACAATGTAATTTAAAAACACAGGTTTAAATACGTATTATGCGTTGTACACACATTTAATGACAATTGTGATATGTTTCATTTGCAGAATTTAATGTCAACAACAGCTTGCATTATGAAGTCATCCCCGACGACATTACAGAGCGTGAGGCGACATCAATGTACACGTCTACCACGGTGTGTTGTAACATTTGAATTGAAGCTTTTAGTGTACTCATATATGAAATAATGTACCTTACACATTTAATTTCATTCGTTTTCTCGTTCAGTCTTTGATCTTCAAGAGTAATTGTCAAGAAAATGTGTTAATATCAGACTTACGAGAGTTGTAAATACAAGCAAATCCTGATCTTTATTGGATTGCATAACGTAAATGTTAAATAGAGAAATTGAATAAATCATGGTCATAAATCGGCTATTTAAGTATTAACTTAATCATAACACTATAGTTGATGCAATTTACAAAATGTTGAAGGATGATAGCTTTGCAACCTTATTAACCCAAATGGTTTTCATAGTCCGGTCAAAGGCAGTGCCACAAATTGTAATTATTTTAGGCTTTGTGTTTTGATTGTCTTACTATTTTGTGTTGTATTGGAATGAATAAAAGACTTGCATACGAACGAAAGGTTTTCTGTTTTAGTGATGTCTCATGACTTTTATTATTTCTTGATTTTTTACAGATGACAGATGAGCATCTATACGCAGGCTTGCAGGAATCAAGCGCCATGAAGAATCCCAGTCTAGAAGAGAAAAACAAAGAATCCGGAAACAAAGTGTACTATTTTGAAGTAAAATAGGGTACATATAAAGGCATTGTTTCTGAAAAGGCACGTTTTATTAAGTTTTAACTAGGTATGTCAATTGCTAAATTCCTCAACGCGAGTTAACATGTAAGCGTTTAAATATAAATATTTACCCCCATCATCAGGCCTGCTTCATTGCAAGAAACGCCTGAGAAATAAACTCCTTGATTTCAGTATTTCCGGTTGAAAGCTGTCACGCCCAGAATGAAGACGTAATTGTGTTTATTTACATGATGTCTATTGGTATTTATGGTTTTCGTTCGTTGGTTCGTTGTTGCTACATTTCTGTATGGGGTACTCTGCTGTTTATTGTCTTTTTAAAATAAAAGTAATTGTTTTTGAGGATATTGTACGATAAATAGAATACCAGGTGTAAATTTCCAATACATATATGTTTAATAGCAAGGCACGAATACAAGTATCAATTTCCAGGGCTCATTCTTAACGTTTTCGAAGCCTAGCTAACTTATCTTATATCAACACATTATCTTAAACAAGTAACATTGCTACAAGCTGCGAGCATTTTTCGAATTCCCAGGAAGAATTTAGTAAAAAATAAAACAGATAATTAATCTTTGTCATTTTGCGAAACAAAGTATCCTGCTTTTTGATAATCCAACAATATAAACCCTTACAAACACAACATGTAATATAACACGTATTTAAGAAGAAAAAAACATATTTATGTTGTTCGCATTACACAGGAAACAAAGTTAAGTATTTGTTCATTAAACACCACAATTTTAAAACGCGATGGTATTCATTTTAATCTGTTATCTAAACTATTCAACCATATTCATTTTTGAGGTAAAAATATAATTTTTGCTGTAAGTTTATTTAATATAATACTTTAATCTACTTTTCGCTCTAAATTCATTTCTGAGTTAAAAGTGACATTTTTGTTCGGTTATATGTTTTTTTGAAATAACTGAAGCTCAATTTATTGAAGCCATGTTTATTTCTGAGATTAAAGAAGAATTGTTGATTGTTATGTTATTTGTATTATAATACTCTAATTATTATAGTGTATCATATTTTATAACTTTATTATATTTAAATTTTATCACTTTGACTTATATGCAGTAGTATTATGACGTTGACCTTTTTGCAGTAGTAATCTGGCACTAATTATTGTTGTTAATTACATGTAACGTCATGTGATTGTAAAACAACACCTGATTTTATATAGTTTCCATATTTTACAAAAGATTCCAAAAATTAAATACAATCACAGTAGCACTGTAAATTGTACACAATGTACACAGTATTTGCTACGGGTTTACCCACGGAGGGAAGCTAATAGTGACCGCACTCTCTGTCCATCAGTCAGTTAGGCCGTACTATTTGGTACCTTTCCACACTCAACCAGTTTTTATCCAATCGCACTTGGAACCTTGGAGTTACTAGTATTTACCAAAATAGTGCTATTTTTGTACTTCTATTTTGTACGAAGCATATCTCGAAAACCTAAAAAGGGAACAACTTAAAATTAAATATAATTATGTAGGTAGATCTGTTTAAGGGGATTGCAGTACACCATGAATCTTGCTTGCCTTTTTTAGAGTTATTACACTGTGTTAACTGTTGCTCACCTATTTTTTAGAGTTATTACTCTTTGGTAATTTTGACTAAGTTTGTTTTCCGGACCATAACTTAAAAAGTCACGTCGTGTTATGCAAACTGTCGGATGATGTAATGATACAAAGCGGGGGCATTGTGTATTTCGTACCTATTTCTTGTTTATTCATTTGGTTTGCCGCATATGTGTATATAATTTTACAATAATTGTTTGTATCATCAATAAACCTTTTAAGGATCACTGGCATATAACCATGTTTGTTGTATCACATGCATGTTTTTGTTGTTGTTTTTTGTATTGTTTTTATGTTTTATAGACTTTGTTGATTTTAGTTCTAGTTCTTTTTAAAGTTGTATATTTTCAGTTATATTAAACAATGTTTAAATTGCTTTCAAAAATATGTAATGTATTAATATGTTATGCATAATGAATAATCAGTCTATATTAATGAAATTAACCCAATATATATGTGAAATATTTATATGAATGCATATGCATACATGTATTAATGGCACTTGAACAAATATGTATATCAGAATTCTACATGCAAATAGTATTTTTTTATTATTGTAAAAACAGTTAAAGCCCCATTACTACTCAAAATCAACGAATATTTCGAAAACTATTCCATTAAAAAAATAAAAATAAAGTAAATCCTTAAAACACCTGTGTTCCTTATAGAAATATCCAAAATTTCATTGCGAGATGTGGTCTGGTAACACAAATTTAACAAGATACAAAATGCTCTTTTTATTTGTTTGTGGTACAATATATTCAACACGTGTTCATGTACCAATTTAGTGTTTGAGTGTCGTATGAATAGATATCGTCGCGGGAAATTAACATGGAATATATTGTGACACAAACAAAATAAAAATAGCATATTTTACCTCATTAAATCTAAGTTACCATACAACATCTAGCGTTGAAATTTTGGCTATTGCTATAAGGAACACTGATTTTGTATATGTTAACTTTATTTTACAAAAAACCTTACGAAACATTCGTTGGTTTTGAGTATGTATGTGGCTTTTATATTAATTTAAGAATATAAGCAGTTAAATAAGTAATATTAAAACTTCTTCACTAA
The DNA here is from genome assembly GCA_007657795.1 of Dreissena rostriformis. Lineage (NCBI taxonomy): Eukaryota > Metazoa > Mollusca > Bivalvia > Myida > Dreissenidae > Dreissena > Dreissena rostriformis. The sequence continues at coordinate 5,551 of VMBQ01001202.1, forward strand.
ACCGGGGAACAAAATGCAAACTTTATCAAATGAGCGCCCTATTAGCTTATTAGACAACGACTACAGAATTGCAACAAAAAATCTAGCGAATAGAATTAAAAAAAAATACCCTCTTTTATTTCAAGGTCACAATCCGGATTTATAAAAGACCGCTACATCGGCGAATATGTACGATTGATACAAGAATGAATCTTAATAAGGCAAATAAATCCGGTCCTATATTATTTTCAGACTTTAAAAAAGCTTTCTATTCATTCGATCATTCCTTTAGTCTCTCGTGTTAAGAACAAATAAACTTTGGAGAAAATATTATAAAATGAGTGAAACTTTTTAAAGTGACATAAGCAGTCTTATTATTAACAATGGGTTCTTTTCGGATAGTTTTAAAATCGAAAGAGGCGTTAGACAGCGGTGTCCAATCTCATCCTCATTAATTATTATCTGCATAGAATTATTATCACATTAAATACAATCCAATCAAAAGATAAATGGTATAGTTGTTAAATCAGGCGAATAAATTAAACAGGCATTATGTGTGGATGACGCAACCTATTTTTTGAAATAATAATCCTAGCTCCTTAAACAACTTGATAGAATCACTCTCCCTGTTTGAAAATATATCTGGTATAAAGCTTAACACGTGTACATGCACTGTACTTAAAGTATGTAATTATAAACATACCAACCTTCATCTAAAAAACGGAAACGGCATAACATTCCCAAACAATGAAAATTAAACAATCTTGAAAAACATATAACCTAAACTACAGGAATTAAAAAGCTGTCTTAAATCATGGCAACACCGAAAACTAACTTTCATTTGAAAAACGACTGTATTTCCGATTTGAATATACGTACTTACCGTTCTTCCAAACTAAGATTATAAAATCATTGATGGCATGCAAACGGCTATTTTGACTTATTATGGGATGGCAACCCGACAAAATTAAGCGAATTCAATTAATACAACCTTTAGAGCTTGAGGGTTTCCAACTGACTGACATATATTCATTTATGAACTCAATTAAATGCAGTTAGTTCAAACACATATAAGATACAACAAATAAGAGTAAATGAAAATTGTTTTGTCAGAAAATACAAGACAAATATGGTGGCTCTTTTATTTGTGAATGTAACATAAGTGATTCCCTGATACTTGGTGTGGAAAAAGAAAATATGTTTATATCTCATATACTCTAAGCATGGAGTCAAGTCACGAATATGTAAAAAGAAAACAACAATAGGAAAACGATTTTATAGAATAATAAAAACATAACTTTTTTAAAATAAAATGTTTGTTTTGAGAAAAAAAGCATAAAGTATGTCGATCAATTGTTTGCTTACCGAATAAAGATGTGTATTCGTTTGCTAACATATGCAACTTGTAATACACACCTGCAAGAAACTACCAGATGTATAATGAACAAATAAAAAGTATACCATCACATATAAAATCTTATATAAACACAATTTACACAACAGCCATTAGAGCCAAATTTCTGCAAATCATCATAACAAAACAAAAACCAAACACACTATTGTACAGATTACAAATAAAACATAATAACGAACAATCCAAATTCCAAATAAATGGAAACTATATTACAAGAGCATGAACTTAATTTGAAAGACATATTTATCATGTCTTACAAAACAACAATCGACACAATACTAATGAACTTCCAATACAAATACATACATCGAATACTCGCGACCAATACAACTCTTTAAAATGCCAATAATCCAACTCTAACTAATGTGACTTCTGTGTTGAAAACATTGAAACTATTGAACATCTTTTTGGGAGTGCAAACACATTCAACCCATCTGGAATCAGTTGACGTCCTTTCTTGAACAACAATTACTACAGGTTTATTTATTTTTCTTTATTGTTAGTTTTGGAATTAACTCATTAAAATCAACAAACGGTAATAATAAAAATAAAATTCAGATTGATAAAGAAATAGCCCTCAGTAATGATACACTAGATATGTTTTAACAAAAATGGAATTGCATTATATTTTCATAATGCGAGTCCACTTATTTACTATCCATTATAGTTAAGTTTGGTGTGTCTTTATTTCTTGTTATCTTAAAGCATCATTGTTTGTATATGGTAGAACACTAATTGTTGTAACTGATATAAATGTTAATAAACAAGGTACCAAAACAATTTTGCAATTCATAGTGGTGTATACTTTGTTGAGTGTAGTTATTTACAATTGAAAAACATGTATGTATTCAATAATGAATAAAACATGTAATTAATGTGTACAAGTTAATATAACTTAGCATTAATTTCCTGCATTGCATTACTAATTGTTTGTTGACAGCATTTGTTCTATCATACAAATATAATAATAGCCAGTTACTTTGTTAGCAGGTTTCAAACTATTGCATTATTTGTTGTTGAACGTTGCTTTTATCAATTGTAAATGAATATGTGGTTAACTAACGAAGCAATCGTGTCCGGACAATATTTTCCCAGAAGTCTCACGATTAAGATTTGTTTCTCAAAATGTTTGTGTGATATATAGTTGGTGTTCTGTCTAGGATATCGTTCAAACTCTCATTTTCACTCTCTAGCTTATTATGTGTGTGATGTATCATTATAAATTTTGCTTATGTCGTTCTTAAACACATTTTCAACCTCTCTTATTACTATAATGTAAAAACGTGAAGGTTTTACTTCGAACATTTAATGAATGTGTTTTTTTAAACATGAATATACGAATGTAAACACGTTTTTGAAATATAATGAAAATAGACGTACATTAACATTACTACAACGTAAACCATGAATGCGTGAAACTCTTTTATTGCAAAGGCGATTTGAATACATATTAATAAATGTGGCAAAAATAAAAGTTTAATTAACAGATATATCAATTAATATGTTTCTCGCAATATAAGTTTCAATTTATTTAATTTGGTCCATTGGTTATGCAAATATACTTACATTATCTTTTCTACATTGCATATGTGTGTTTTATAAATCAGTCTTTTTGCATTAAAAATTTACAACATGCGGTATATTTCGAAGATTATCTTCATTATTATTTTTAGTAACTTTTTTTAACAGTTTTCACTCCATAATTTTCAATGTTCCTATTTAATCATCGATATCTGTACCTGTAATAAATACGTTTTTTTTTAAATATTTTAATGGTGATGGAAATATGTTTGATAACGTGCGATATGTCATATATATATATATATGATCTGACATAAGTTGTCATATCATACCATACATTATTAAACGAGTTCAGGAATTGTGTTAGTAAGCGAGCCTTTGGCAAGCTTACTAACGAATTTCCTGGACGAGTTTAATAAAATATGGTATGATATGACAACGAGTGTCAGATCTTTTTTATCACATGCTTTTAAACTAAATAAAATACATCTTTATTGACCAAACAAATGCTGATAGATCTAAAAGTTGTTTACTATCGTGACGTCATTTCATGATGACGACGTCATTTCACCAAACTAAAGCCATGCGATTGGTTAGTTATTGATTCTGTAGCCAATAAAAACGTTTACAAATGTTGTATTACACATGTGTTATATAAAAAAGACGTGATGTCTGTATTACATTGAAAACAAGGTATAGCATGTGCTAAAACATATTAGTGAACACATCTTTTTAAACGTATACCATCATATGAGGGCAATCTATGTTCGTCTAGTATTACAGTTTATAATATGTGTGTTTCTGTAGATCAGTAAAGTATTAATTTCAAAGTTGGTTTCTTAAAATCACTTGGCCTCTCGTATGGAAGTCCCATCTGTATCGCATGCTCAGTCTACCTGAAATGTTTAAACTAATGTGTAATTAATCTATCTTTTAAGAAGCAACTAAAAATAAAGTGACTAAACTTTTCTGTGTTGTGCTTGTGTTTCGTACAATGAATTACGATGCCACTAACACGAACTAGTTTTACAACGTTCATGCATAACAATATTTAACTACTGTAACAGATATTATAAATAAACACTTAATTGAAACGAGCAAAAGTTACATGTCTTACGATTAAACATAATAAACAGAAAATAGCGTAATTTAATCTAAAAAACACACATAGAGAAGACTGTGGTCTACATGAATAGTAGTGTTCAGATGTGTAACATGTGAAAATTCAAAAACAAAACATACACTATCGATAAATACCGATGTATAATGATCGCAACAAATGGGATGCATAACACGCGAATCTATAATCGACTTTACACACAATGAGTTTATATTTTAATGTAAATATGCTGTAGATTAGCCACACACAAGTTTGGAGGTTAAACTGGTTGGTAAGCAGATTCATGAGGTACATTTTGTCGTGTTTGTGATGTTGGTTCGTGTTGAATGAAAGGGGGCACACGCAGAATTCAATAAATCAAAATAAGCATTTTAAAGACGAATCATTTCAATGTATTGCAATAACAAAATCAATCATATCCAGATCTATGTCTATTCACAAGAAATGAGGTAGATACATTGGCACTCATTCATCCATATGAATATTTTTTTAAATGAAAATTTAAATGTAAGAATTTAAATAAATGCTTCTTAAAGTTCCTGGTACGCTATATTTAGAATTAAGATGGTCAGTACATTTAACTTAGATGCCATTTAAATTGTCTGTACTATTTATTTTCATTACTAATAGATTTCCAAACAATACTAACACATGTAAATGGTTTATGTTTTGCTAATTTTCTCAACCTAATATTTTAAATCACCCCTCATATTTCAATGATTGTTCAATGATTTTTACCATGTCTGACCCAGATGAAGGTTTTGTTTACATGTGCATTGCTCAAATCTAGACGGGTCCAGCATTGTGTTATCAGTTAGGTACCTGATACCACAGGCAGTGGGCGAAGTTTTTTTGGTATTATAAGTCGGATATATAAGTAACACTTTACATACTTTATATAGGGTCAGCGTCTTCAATGTTGTTGTTTACTAGTGGCATAATAAATACACATATCTCTTGTAATAAAATGACGCACAAAAACCTTACATTTCGCATAGAGTACGTTTTCAATCATTTGTAGTAACATAACAGTATGCTCTGACAAATTGAGAAATAAAAACGTACACATTGTTGTTTTATTTTTCTCAATTTGTACCTAGTTTTGTATACATGCAAAGCTGTTCAAAGTAATGTCAGTTTGATTTTAATCAACTGTACCTATACAGACAGAAAATCAAAACGTGACGCGCTAATCGAATATGAACCATGTTAGTGTCCAATTGTGGAAAGTATCCGAAATCTAAAAAACCGATAAGGGGGACTGGTTTTTTAAGATAATAATAAACCAAGTATCTACAGAAATTTGTCAAACATACACTACGTGTAATAAAACTCGTATATATGTTTCATCTACATAACAAACAAGAGAACAAAAGGCACTGGTACGCTCACCTGAGACCTATTTTATTTACTTAACTGATCTGCGTTTGTGATGTTCGTGTTATTAACGGACTTCTTACCAAGGTTTTGTTTGTATTGTACCTCTTTTTTACATATTGAATGTGTGCAGTGACATTTTTTTAAATAAATGTTCCGCCAAAGTTACAAAGTTAGGCAAAGAAGAAGGCTACCGGTTGGTTTACAGTTTTCTAATCATGACATGAAATCATGGTACGTTTTTTATCAAGTCGTAACAGGAAAACTGCATCTTCTCATGGCAGCCAGGTATTTTATCGAACAACATTGAAGCTCTACCGATAAATTTTTGATAATATAAAAACAAAACTTCTAAGCAAGTTACACGTTGATTGTGTGTGTTTTCTTGCTTGTTCACACATTTTTGTAAAACTGCCCACCCTCTGGAAGAAATGATAAAAGCGGACATGAGCCATTTTCAGACTCGACAGTAATATTAATAATACAAAGTAATCCCTTTGCTACAAATCAAAATGAATTAACCGGTAAAATGTTTACATTATGAAGGCATAAAAAAAGTTTCTTTCTTCATACTTTGCTTCAGTGAAAATGTCAAATTAGAACAGTATAAAGTACATTGATATCCCTTTGTGTCGACCTATATTAAACCAATAATTCTAAATTCATGCAATAAATTATCATACAATATGTTAAAATGGAACTTTGAAACCCCAACATGCCAAACAAAATAGAATGAATACTTTGCAAATGATTCCATACAATGGAAAAAAAAGTCCATGGAAAAGTTTTTTAAAAACACGAATAATACATATATAAAATGGCTACAAACTAGGATTATCCACAGAATATTGGGAAAAAACTCGCTTCTTTTTAAAATGGGCTTGTCGAATAGTAATACAGGCAGTTTTTTTGCAAAATATCAGAAAAATCAATTACCCATTTATTCTGGGAGTGTAACGCAGTACAAACACGCATTAAAGATATCTCTGATAGCTTAAATAATGCAAATAAATCTTTAGTAATAAACTGCAAAATGTTGCTTCTGGGTGATACAAATGAGCCGTTGAATGACAAATACTTTAATATTTTCATGGAAGTAAAACAAATACATTTTTGAATGCAAAAGGAACGAAATTATCCCAAATTTTTAGGGATTTAAAGCTAGCCTAAAATTTGCTCTAAACGTTTATGCAAACTCCACAAGTGAATCAAATAAAGGATTTTTTGGAAAGTTATATGACTAAAATGTAACTCATAATTTGATATATACAAAATAACTGTTGTTAACCCAGCAACTCTCATACATGTAAGATATGAAATTGATATTACATTTACAAAAAACTGCTGTTTACCTAGCAACCATCATTATATATGAAACTTGCAAAATGGGTTCACTTGATTAAGCATGTCTTTGTAAATTGCATATTGGATTCAATGCACTATTTGTGTAAAGACACATTTTTGAATATAATGTTCATTATGAAACTGCTGTTTACCTAGCAACCATCATTATATATGAAACTTGCAAATCGTGTTTACTTGATTAAGTTGTGTGAAATTGTGTAACCTTGTAACTTGTCTTTGTAATACGCAAATTAGATTCAAAACTATAATTGTGTTGTAAAAATGTACTCTTTGTGTAAAGTCATTTGGTAACATAAGTATATGCATACATATGTCATTGTAAATTGATTGTATACATATAATACGTCATTAATAAAATCATTGAAACAGGAAAAACATCCCTTTGACAAGTGTCATGTTTTATAAAGGTATTTCACGTTGTTGTACCGACCGAGTTTTTGACCCCCAGTGACAGAGTATAGAACTCAGTTATCATGTAGACAAACTTGAACGTACATATGCCTTACCACTTTCCAAGAAGATTTGCCAATAATGTGGCCTATAGTGTTCACCATCTAAAATATTTAATACGGGCAGGCCGCATCATACGAAAATACCATAAAGCAGCTTCCTATGATGAGTTAACATATTACTTGTATGTTAACTTATTGAGTTATAACAGGACCGTGTTGTATTATAGACAAATAACAGACGAGCAGACGGATATTTTATCATCATCTGTTGCAGCCAGTGGTGAGAATAAAACTTTTAAATAAAATTAAATTGTTATATGACACATAACTATTCAATTTCTATGAACATTATTATTACCGACTGCTGATGATTGTAAACATTTTCAACACATAACCCTAATAATGTACACAATCAAACCTTAGATTAATGTATGGGGGCAACTGTATTGGAACAACCCAGTAAGTCAGTATGTTTTCGCTCCTGCATTAGAGGCTGCCAACTCAAAATTCAATAGGTCACCTGTGAATTATTTATAGATCGAATGGGGAGATAACATTCAGGTTCTGACATAACATGTTTATAGCCCTAGGTTGCCAACCAATTTTGTGTAAAACTGATATAGTCACTGAAACTGACTGTGAGTACTTTCTTTACACTTACTGAATTATATTTTAGGCCAGTTAATTTAATGAAGCTTACTTTCTTTGGTCAGCGGTTTAGGCTCCCAAGTCAAAACTTAACCAAACAAGTTTTTTTCAATAGACTTCATGGCGCGTTTCATAATCAATGATTTCTAATTCCAAGGGTTTATACCAAATAAATTTCACCAGTATATATTTAGACTACTTCATAAATCCGATCTTATTTAGTATGTCAATGTAAACATTGTCCCAAGAATATTCGTGTCAAAAATACGTTGGCAAGGCTTCCTTTTTAGGCGTATCACAAACCCGGCCAAAGAAACCCACATTTCGGATATATGCGTGTAAAGTCCAGGTTTATCCAAAATAATACCAAGGAACGGTAATCAATATAGGGATAATACACGTTTTCATTGAAAACGATATTTCTTGTTCGTTCGACATCGAAAAAATAATTCGCTTATTTCATATGACGTCATACAGTTGAAGGTTGTTTTTTACATATGCCTCACTCGGTCATCATCGGAAATGACGAGGCTTTACCTTCGGATAGGCGGTTTTTGATTTAAAATGTTCAACTTTATCAATAACTTTATATGTGTCACCATCTTTTTTGAACAATAGATTGCAAAAATAGCCAGGTTGTGGCCAATAACCAGGAGAAGTTTCCCGGTCAGCCATTACTAAGGGAAGTAACTGCGCGTGGACCAGTTTATGGAAATGAAAAACACATAACAGGGGGGCTTGAACGTCGCGTGAATCGCCTTGTTAATGCACGATTTCTCCCGTTAAAGCCCTCTTTTTGCCAAGTTTCTGCACCCCGCCAGAGGGCATTATACATAGAGTTTATGCAATAATTTAAAAGGGGGATCGGAAGGCTGCTCTCCATACTATACGCGGAAACTTGCCGTAAGTGCTTGAGAGAGTACGAAAATGTTATAAATCACTTCCTATTCTATTATGTTAACAACCATCAGCACATTACAAATATGATATGAATACTTTACATGCGGAATGTATTATTATTTGAATTGGTGCAGTATACCTTGGAAACAAACAGACTCTTTGGTGTGTCTTGCGTTCATCACTCGTCCAAAATTCGCGCTGCTTAAAACGCTGAAATGTGTATTCATGGAATAAAGATAAAATCACAAAATCGAACAATTCATACACAATAAACAGAAAATATTCTAGCACTTCGTTTTCGTCCCTAAATAATCGGCCTGTTTTGATAGGTGATGTTTCTGACATGCGTGTGTTTTTTGTTATTGTATTTTGATATTTTTTGTGTTATATTCAGATTACAATATGTTACAATGTTATTGTTTAATATGAGTATTTATAGTTTATTTTGTTCTTCTCCACTTTTAAAAATATAAGATTCAACATTTAAGGCACTATAGTAGATTTTGATATAAAATCGTTTTATGTCCCACACGGATTGAACGGCATTAAGCAGTGCACGTATCCGCTGTCCGTTTATCCCTTCACCCGTTAGTACGTACGAACGTCCCGAAGCTTGTGTTTTGAACTCCTTTTTACTACTGAGTGGATCTCGCTAAAATTGTCAGAGTTTAATGTCCTCCAATTGTAGATGATGTCAAAGCATTTTGGCTTCAACGAGTTTTGGAAGAACTATGGCCGTTACCGGTTTTTATACTATAGAATGTATAGTCCCCTGAAGCTGGTGTTTTCATCTCCTCTCTAATTATTGCGTGGATCTTGCTAAAATGTTCACAGTTGAAATTTGTTGTAGAGTCATCGCTATCTTGATAGTTTAATATATTTTATAGGATACGTTAAACCCTATCCCCTTTTCGTGTTAACATATTTCTTATACTTACGACACTAGTACAATTACATTGTGTGTGTTGTATTCGATTCACACGTCAGGCAATCATTGTTTTTATTTTATGTCTGCATTGTATCATCACATTTCGATGCGCGTTTGGTTTATGATAAATTCTGCATGAAATGTTAGGTTCGGCTAGCGTTCAAACTGGTTTAAACCCCTAATGCTTTGCATCGCCGTTCAAACGCTGTGAACCCAGTTTAAATCATTGTTTCACTGTTTGCATAATTATAAAAGTTGTTTTGTTATTGATTTTAAAGCATCGTGGTAGGTTTACAGTCTACGGTTAGATTTTGTATATTTATACAGAAAACATATGTGAAATCCCTTTAACATCTAACTTTACATACAAGACCATATCTGAAAATTAACCTCGATTGTTAACATTTATACAGCCGATTAACGGAAATAAGACACTTAAATGTAATTCGGTAATATATTATTCATGTGAAATTGTATACTAGTCTTTTTGAGATGCACAAACGACATCACAATTTAATATGGACTTTCGTTGTAACTTTGGAGCAGAATCCAAAATGATATTTACCATCCACTCATATTACGTGAACAATTCATAAAATATACTTTAAACTTTTATAGGTGTCAACATATTTTTGTGCATGCTGATGTCGTATGTGTTCTTCAATGTGTCACTGAAAAATCAAATACATGGAAAATAAAAGAAACGACTTTCTAATTAATTGTCCACCTCACATATGGTAAATATAAACATTGTCCGGCTCAGAGTCCGGGTACTAAATGCATGATTTTCTATCAGGTTCAAAAAAAATGAGCTTAGCGATCGAACTATTGATAATGATGAGCATGATGCAGATTTTTCAAGGATCGTCATAGTTATAAGTTATAATTAGTAGTATTATTGGAAGCTCAATAACATGGGTAGCATGAGTAGTAGTAGCAGAAATAGTAATAGCAGTAGTAATAGTAGTAGTAGCAGTGGTAGCAGCAGTAGTAGTAGTAGTAGTAGTAGTAGTAGTAGTAGTAGTAGTAGTAGTAGTAGTAGTAGAAGAAGTAGTAGTAGTAGTAGTAGTAGTAGTGGTAGTAGTAGTAGTAGTTTTTGCAGTAGTTGTAGTATTAGTAGTAGTTGTTGTTGTTGTTGTTGTTTTAGAAGTAATAGTCATAATTTTGTAATATGATATTCATCTAAACACAATCAGACCATCAAGTTAGAAGTTCTCTCATGATTATTTGTAACTTGATATTATGTTCATATTTATTTGTTATTAACGCTTTTAAAATAACATCCGAATTATGCGTGTTGAAAACCCTTCTTGCATGACTCACTTCCGATTGAAAATGAATGAAATCATTCATGCCATTGGATATTGACAAGACACACATCTCCATTCGTGTCCTATTGTTATAGAAATATTATATCAAATGTCATTGTTTTTTCAATCAAGTATAAATTTATCAAAACATGGTCTTGTGAAGAATGGGTCAAATCAATTTTGACAAAGTTATATGATAAATACTGCCACAAAGTTATTTTGAATAAAATACAAACAATATAAACGGTATGACTGAATAGCGAAACCTAAGTTTTACTGAACAAGAGACATCTTGCTAACAAAAAAAAACGTTCACAAGGTAGTTTGCCTATATTTGGTATAAAAATATGCTTAGGGACAAAAAGTCAAAACGGAGTTATTTAGCAAACTATTTCATGTCTGGATGCAGTGCCGGATTAGCACCGTGGAGGCCCATAGGCAGTGAAACTTGTGGGGCCCACGCGGTGGGGTTGTTTTTGTTGTGTCTGCAGTTAAAATGTATGTATTTTCGTTATACAAAAGTTGTTAATGAAAAAGAGAGAGATTTATGGCGAATGTTTTCGTGATATATGTAATTGTTCTGATCTTATGACTTCGTGGTGTATGTATATAATGAATTCCACCTAAATTAGACCACCAACGAATAAGAAAAGAGGACATAGATAAACAAAACTTCACTGAACAATAAAATTGTAGTTGTTTTCCAGTCGTCAACATGAAAAAGTGTTTCCCGATACGTGTTGCTGATTTTTCACACTGAATAGGCGTCGGCTTCCGTCAACAGACGGAATTGGTAGATTTTTCATTATACTGGTTTCTTGCACACTCTAATACCTGAATGTGAAGAAGATAACACCCGTGTGTACGGTAGTCTGTTTGAGCAATGCATTTTCGAGTTTAATAAACACATGAGGTAATGTGTTTTTTTATTATTTTAATTTGAAGTAAAATATTTCTGTTAATAGTAATAAAACATCAAATCAATCCTTAAAACCGTAAAAAGAATGGAGCACTCTATAAACATTTCAATGCGCAAAAATGGATATGATTTTAACTATTTTAGTACTTGCTCACAAACTTTGCCGCAACATTCAACACCACGCTGTCGAGATAAGGATACGTTATTTGTCCCTTAGAATAGCAATCGTAATTGCGTTACTTAAAAGACCATTTTAACTTCAAAACGGGTGACTATTAGAGTCGTGTGCTTTTTGCTTTTGTTAGTATGGTCCTGCTTTACAGGAATAACCCATAACAGGATTAAACTGTTCACCATTTGTGTGTGATAAACATCTCTTATAATCGTATAGACATCTTCCACAGCTTCGCTTTGATTGATGTTTGGGTCACTACTTATTACAACATGAAATTTTGATATACATTTCGATTGACATTCTTGAAATGCTTCCTCAAGAATACCATCCCATGGATCAAAGTCCACAGTCTGCGGAAACTATCGACATGTCATCACCGTCGTGCGATTTATTTCCAATGGTGACATCTTACTTGGTGTCCTCTTTGGAACCACTGTCGTCAGAACTGGAAAAGAAATAAGTAGAAACAGACGAAACGTGTCACGTATATACTCGTCCGATTATTTGGATGAACCCGGATATGTAATGTTAAGTTCTAGTCGCGCTGCTGGTTTGCGGAGATGTGTCCCATTTAGTTTTGTAACTTTACCTACCTTTAGAAAAGCCAACAAATAAATTGTTTTAGAATGATTACGTTCACATATTGAGATCCCTGTTTGCATGATCCAAAAACCACCAAACGTTGTATGTATACCTTCCGAACAATCCTGTTTTAACATGTTTTAAATTTTGGTTAATTCGCAAAGGTGATAGTGTTATGCTTTAAAAAAACAAATGTGAAACAAAAACATGTGTACATTAACATTATTTATAGACGTAAATAGAAATTTAAATTTGCTAATACAGCTAGTTTATACCAGTATAAAGTAAAGCTATTTGAATGTGTAGTAAACTGACGGTCTTAAACCTATATATGCATTTGAAGTGGTTTCCCGCGTGTTTCTACTTTAAGACACTATGGTGTTTTGGGAATAAGTCTTACATAATGATTATCTCCGATTGCGTCAAAATGGGGAGGGTGTTTATCAAAGCAACGTTGGGGCATGGGGACCCGACATTGGGAGGGTTCATCGGGACGGGCCCGACATCGGAAGGGGCCGACAACGGGAGCGGCATGTCATTGGGAGAGGATTATTACCCTACTGTTGACTATTTGTTAATTATGTAGTTCATTCACAAAAAATTATCTTATTGTATGGAAAGTTTTTTTCCAAAATGGCAGGTAGTCTTTCGGTTCTGAGATAGCGTCCCTACAAAAACTGTGACGTCAAACATCAATAAACATAATTTATTAAGTACTCGAAATAGGCTTATACAAATACGGACATTTTTGGGGTTTCGTGAGGACTATTTACTACGTTAGAATTAAATTCATGTATGTAACGTTGAGAACAGGTCCATTCGTTATTTAAATTAAGAACAATGCCATCCGCTTCCAGATTTGAACAACGTTTAGGCCTATCTTGACATTTGAAAAGCATCCATATGTGATGTCTGGTTTAAGCTGTAGACCAACATAACTTAAGGCACGAAAGGATTCAAATCATAGTGTACGATTTTGCGCATGTGTTACTCAATTATCTAGAAACGTTTCACCCATTCGCCCATGTTTCTACAGTTTTAATTACAACTCCAGATCGTGCATTTGTTTATTTATGCTATGAAGATAAGGAAGTCCACACGTCTTAATACTACTGCTAGGTAGATGCGTGCAACACCTACGTCATATACAAGTGATCATTGTACCCAATGATGGTCTGGCTTCTTGTTACCTTCATCAACTGCATATATAAGACCGTATTGTGTAACATATTTAACAAAGAGCTTTGGGACACTTAAACATTATTCGTTTTAATTAGCGATTTTGATAGTGAACACACATAATTTGACTTAAACATGATATAAGTACATTTGTTAGTTATCATTATCAAAGTTGAGAACTTCTGTCGTATTCGATTTTCATGTATTCATTGTTCAGCTTTAGCTTCAAAATTAAAAACACAATGCCTTATAAAATGCGAACACGAACACGTGTTTATGGAAACTATTTTGGACAACCGTATTTACGTGGGTGTTCATGTTGACCGTTCCCGTCAGCCGTCATTCACCCGTTGATAACACCATTCGCCTAATGTTTATATACGGTAACGTGGCGGAGATTTTGTATTAAGTAAATAGTCTTTTTTCCAACATAAGCACCCCTATGCCAACTTATTAAAAGGTATTCGCAAGTTATTGTTAGTTTTTACTCGTTAGTTATACATCCCTTGATAAACTAGTTTTACATCATGCAGTGCCAACATGTTGAAGTAACTGGATGCCCTAGATAGTTTGATGTTTGTCTTGCTATGCATTTTGTAACTATATGTCCGCATTGATTACAGAAGTATTTTTATAACTAATATGATTTGACATTAAACAGGAAAGCATCCAAGTCTTCAAATAACAAATACCTTGAGTCTTAAATAAAACCACATACATTCGCTGTTTGCATTGTGCTCGGTTATACGCTAAAATTATTTAATTGAGTGCTGTGTCAAGATCTCTAAGCTATTCAAACTTTTAAGGCCAAGCTGATTACATACAATTATTGTTCACAAAGCAATCGTTTCGTCAAAAGTGTGGTTATGTGCTTTTTTGTGCGATTTCAATATAAACTAGTAACAGGCTAAAGAAATAGAGCATGTTTTCCCAAGAATGGATACCTTTGTTTTTATTTGGATTTCTTCTTCATGCATTCATGGGCGCAGGTAATATTCAAACTGGTATTATTAATGAAATTTAAGTGCTATGTATACATATA
>VMBQ01001202.1:20587-62323 GCA_007657795.1 Dreissena rostriformis
ATATATATAGCATTATGGTTATGATAACAATAATGATTTTTATTGAATTGTCGAGGACTTAATTGAATCATTTGTAACTGCCTAATGCTAAGTCACAAAAAAACAAAAGTTAGTATTATGGCTAAAAAAAGAAGTTGTCCGAAATGTTTAAGTGTCTTAAAACTTATAATAATTACGGTATTTCCGCAACGATTTGTTTCTGTGCGACCAATAGGTTTCAATTTCCTTAAAACTGTATGGTGTGTCCATATATTCCATTCATAATTGTAAATATATTGAACTTATGGAATGGTCAAATAAGAAAACAAGTACTCGTGGTGATCGCTATTTTTTTATCGCTATTAATGCTTTGTTTAATCAAATCCTTTTTGTAGCGAGTTTGCCAACAGTGTCTTCTGTTATGATAATATTTAATGTAAGGTTTTCTACGTGTTATTCAGTAATTTGAATGTTGAGAATCTTTGAATGATTATAAATAAAGGAGAAAATTATGTTCTGCTAACATGTTTTACATTTTAATTTGATTGCAAGTACAATACTCCCTGTGTTTAAAATGCATTATGACTCAAATGTGCAAATTTATTTGTTTGAGATAGCTTTGTTTTCCACATAGCTTTCTAGTGTCACGAGGTAAAACTTTATTGAAAAACTAATTTTATGTAATCAATATCAAGGGTCAGACACAGAAAGTTATTTCTATGATTGGCAATGAGCCTTTGGTACAAATTATACATAGGCTAAGTAGAGATGTGAAATGATTTCAAACTCGGATACTTTAATTTCAGCGGTGTATGTAGATAGTTTCAATTTAGACCCTTTTAGAATTGAATACGGGAAGAATGGTGTGAAGGCAAGGTAATTGATAATAAGTATTGGATTCCGCTTAATATTCGAACACAATTGCGCTTTTCTAAAGACCTTAATACATAAATACATAACACTTCATTTTCAAAAATATTAATTCGTACAAATTTGAGAAATGATTGACCGTATCTATTTTTCGTCAGGGATATTACATCTCCGACAGTATGTCTCAACATAATAGTGTCGTTCAAGTCAGAGGTCTTACTATTTACGTCCCCACAAAACATAAGACAGTCTGCACTGGCTTTTAGATAGTAGATGTAAGTTAATTGTTTAAGCAATTTGCCAATTTCAGAGATGGTCTTGTTTTGCCGTCTCTCTTTGTTCCGTCTTCCCGTCGTATTTATGCGCTGCGAGTATTCACACAAATCACTGCGAATGTAAGAAAACTCTTCAAACATATTAATAAGCCTATACATTTGCGCACTCCGAACGGTTAATAATATTTTATGAAATACTATAGGTTATGGCCCCAAAACAATGACTATTTTTCTCTTTATCGCGCGTGATATAAAAAGACAAAATTGGCATCCGGGGACAGGTTTATGTGTTCAATTACATTTTCGGCAAAGATCTGTCAATGCGCGCATGAACGTTTAAATAAAAAAAAGAGACTCACGTTACTTTAGCCGGAGGGATATACTGTAACCAACTTGAGGTCTTTTAGTTATTATTTTTTATGTTGATCATTTTAATAAATTTCTAGAGAAGTTGCGTTATTGATTATTTTTCGAACCGTAAATAGTTTGTTTTAAAATCGTACACATGAATTAAGTGTAAATTTCGAAGATTTAGTCTGAGACGCATCATACGTGTACCCGGAGTGTTCACCTAATGATCACGAAAGTTGGTACAAATTTTGAATTATAGCAGAAACATCAAGCTATTTAGTTTCTTCTATACGAATGAGAATTTGTATGTGGGCTTGTGCTGAGTAGGGCAAGCCGTAATACCTGGAGGAAACGCCACTTAGGCGACCAACATGCGCCGGGAACGCGGATTGGACCAGAGTAACCTAGGTAAGAGGGCGTTTATCAACCACTGCGCTAACCTGACACCCTTTAAAAATTAACGCATAAACAACGCGAGTCATTTAATATGGAAACATGTTTATTAACTGAGATGTAATTATTCAGTGTAATTGTCGCTGAGGTTTTGTAATTATGAAGACGCATGAATCAAGTGTAATCGTTTAACCATGAGACTGGTGATTTAAGTGTGGCTGGCCTTGCTTTTAGGCATCTAATCCGTAACAATGCGTTGATCCTGAAATTTATAAGACTTAATTAATTTATACTGTTTAAAATTATGACAATACTGAAGCCAGTTTCTATATTTTACACAGTATAATATTCACATTTTACCAACGGAATTTATATCTAGTTGATTGTTTAATGTTACAGTATTAGTCGATGGGCTTGTGTTCCGAACGATGTATCTCACGAGCGACGGCTGGGTGTGATGCGAAGTAGCGCAGGCAACGACACACAAAATGTTTGAACAATCGATTTCTTTGATATAAAGATATAAATGAGTATGTTCGTGAAAAGTTTGGAAGTGATGTTCAATTAAAGATTTTTACAATAAAACATAATATTCCTATGTTCTTTATTTTGAAATTGTATGTCGAATAAAGTAGTCCGGCTACATTGAAATACATAATATAGAAAGCGTCGAGCAACATACAATTATTGGTTTATATGTACACGCATACTCGACTGATTGATAAAAACACGAATCATCATGTTTTATCAATTATAGTAATTATTCAAACATCAAATAACACAGTAAGACTTTTATTAAGATCTGTGTAGTGGATAATGTGAATGTTAAACTATTGCAGCACATATGACAAAATAAAATAGAACTAACGAATTCCTGTATGCAGATTAAAAAACTAACGTAACATATAAACAATATATTATTCGCCACATTGTGTATTGATAATTCATCAAAAGCGAGTTTTCTTTTTTAACATGCACATATTTATCAATATAGTTTTCAACAACACACAACATGTCGGCTTGATATTTTTTATGTGCTTTCTAATTTAAACATGCATAGTTTACATTCAACATGTTTAGAAGTCAACGATATTAACACGTTATTAAAACGTATAAACTGCACAATATCATTTTACTGATAAACACGCGAGTAAAGTTTACGTATATAATGACCGATCAATCTCGGTGTATTTATGTTTTATACCGGTCAATGTATGGGTCCGTTTTGTATTTCATAATTAAATACTTGTTGTATTATTTGACAATACAGAACACTTTGAAGTTGGCGAACATACCTTATGCAAGGTATTTACACAATCACCAAACATATTTTATTAAAAAAGGATTGCTAAAACGACGTTTTTTTTTCATATTAACAGGGACGTAATGCATAGTTTTACACACAAAAAAAAACACCAATCGTGAATATAACGTTTTGTTTGATCACTCATCCAATCAAATACGATAACAGTCTGAAAATAAAAAATGTAAACTTTACAGTAAACATGTTTGTGTTATATATAAAGCATGGTAATGCCAATAATCGTTATAAGTCAGACCCGGTCAAGATCGCTATCTCAGCCAGCAACGTGACAACAGATGCAGGAGTCCATCGCTACTTGATGAGCGCAGATAAAGTGAACGATGGAGTAGCCAAAGTCAAGAACAGAACCAGTCGGGACTGTGATTGCTGCACCGGTCTAGTTTGGTCCTCAAATCCACGAACACAAGAAGTCGGGACTGTTCTTGCTGCACCGGTCTACATGATCTCTCTTGGGTGCAGCTGACACTAGAAAAGATTTATATCGTGGAAAGAGTTCTTATTTTGGGAGATCCTGGTATGAATATTCAGTACATTTAAAACATGACCATTTAAGTCTTAAACATTCTAATGTATGATTTGTCTTATTACGTCTCGTAATGTACCCTGATTATGCTAACGCAGTGTAATAACCCTAACGTAGTTCCAACACGGCTTATACTGCGGCGAAGTAGTTAATTAATAGCGCATGGCATTATTTTCGTGTACATTCGTTGCAAAATTATGTGCCCTTTAACTACGGCTCTGAAATTCAAGACGTTATGTGTGTGTATGCTACACTTATTGAGGCAGAATTATGTGTCCTAGAGCTTAAAAAAAAAGAATAAATCAATGTGAAGCTTTTGTATGATTAATTTATGTCAAGTAGCAGACGAAAATATGTTAAGATTAATTTTACCAATGTTCAAGTTTCGCGAATGCCTGTAATGAGCAATTGCGGGGTATTTGTCGTCGTCAATGTCGTCGAGTCTGTTCTTGTTGGTGTGTATACGTCAAACCTTTTACGAGTATAATGTCCTTTTGTATATGTACTAGATATGTCGCTTGATACTCACTTTAATTGATGAGAATTAATTACAAAAAGAACATTTTAACATGTCCAGAATAAGTTTAATATCTTAACATTTCGTTGATTGTGTGGTTAACTACATATTTCAGCTGAGCGTGTCTCTGTGACTTTGTATGATGGTAACAAAGTAAAATACTGATGTGTATAGCTAAACATGCCTGTTTTCTAAATTAATTATAAGGTTGATGATAATATCTGACAAGGCTCGACAAAAGCGATAGATGAATACAAACGTAAAAAGCACAAATATCTCATCATCATCTTCCTCATCATCCTCATTCCCTTGGCCGGTCTGGCCGTTGGGGGATGCAGTACGATGACACAGAGATCCACCGCCAGACAGGTCTGTGTTGGAATTCTGTGAGAAGCTCGTCCGTGGGGAGGGAAGTCCACACTTTCCAATTGTAAACCAGCTTTTTCTGACGGCCTCGACGGCGACCTCCCTCTAGCGTGCCCTGGAGAACTGTCCTGAACAGGGTGTCATACCAAGTGACGTGTTAATACCAAGCCATTTTTCATATATTGTCGTTCAAATGCGAATTGTTTGCTGATATTGCCCGAAACACATCAGGCATGTTTGCACTTCCTTTGTTCTTAACGAAACGTAATTAAACATATAAAAAGATAGTTTAAATATTAACTGAACACTTTATGTGTGAGTTATTATTGCAACTACTTGTTTTAGATAATGTCCAGGATTTTACGAACACTACTGTTTCAATGGGACTTTTGGAAGAATCGCTTCAGGAGCAACCATTTACTTCGGCCATTTTGGACATGAGGCTAATTCCTTTAAGCAAAATGCAGTTTGTTCGGGTTACGAAGATGGACGATGAATCCTTCACTATCCTGTGTGAAATTATGATATATCGACAAGCAGGTAACGTACTTTAATGCTGATTGTTAATAGCATGTATCCTTAAAATAATCTCGCGTTTTATAGACACTGTTACTGCTCTGGTGATGTCATATAACAAGCATAAACAATTTTAACAGCATTATTCGTATTCAGGATCATTATGTCCCCTCTGATAGCGATGGAAACTATTATACCTATAACACATGAAATAGTATGCCAGCAAAAGATAAATGATTAATGTAATTTTGGTTACTCAATCACTGCTTAAATTAATCGTACATGTGTATACTGTTGATCGCAAAAGAAACTAATTAATCCTCTTATAGCACCAATGAAAAATATACAAAATTTATAAATTCTAATAAATATTATACATGTATTGGAAACCTTTTCTTAGTGAAATATGTATGTATTGTAAAATCGCTCAGTTGCAGCGCAGTCATCGTGTCTCCAACATTGATGTATTAAGGAAATAAGGAGTGGTCATCTTAGATAAAATTTAGTTTTCAGTTGTTTTGTTTTAATTTATTGTAACAAGTGTCCGTTCAAGTAAATATACTTATTTGAAATGCCTTGTACGGTGATTCTAACTTTAGACAATATATACATGAACTGACTATCAAATCATAAATACACCACGTGTTTTTGTTTTCAGAGTGTCCGATCGGAACGTATAGCGTTAACTGTTCCAAGCAATGCAATTGCCGTGTGCGCCCCTGCGACAGTGTTACGGGTGCATGTGGAAATGGGGGCTGTACAGACGGATGGAAAGGAATAACGTGTGATGAAAGAATGTTGTACATTGATATAATGTAATCAAAATCAAACATAAAACAAATACCTCATACATGTAAATAAGATATATATAACACTCTAGAAATCTTACAAAATATTGACCATTTTAAATGTGTACACATGCAAAGGTATGTTTAAATATATGTAACATAGAGACATTTCGGTATGAATTTAGATACATTATATCAGCATATGTATGGTATTTATGAAATTTTGGTCAATTGTAATGAAGTAGCTACGCAGTAAAGACAATGTTATTCTTACAAAGACATTCATGCTAAATTATCACAATGTTATTGGAACATAGATTTTGGTTTTTACGTTAAACTAGCAACTTTAAAATTCGTATTCATTGTGCAACGGATTACATGTCACACAGGTAACTTAACTTTTCGGAGCACGTTCGAACTTAGGTGCGATAAAAATATACAAACAAGCGTTTCAAATCTGTTACATGGTAACACTGTGCAATCCAGACGCATGTTTGGCTTTATATGTTGCTCTGTATGTCATGGCCATTGTCTTGACTATCTTATATGTAATCATAATGAGGGTACCTTTCGCAATAATCAATCCGCATCTGGATTTACGCATTACAAATGTAACGTGTGTGCGTCACTGTATGTTACTGATTAAATACATCAGTACATCAGTATCTCAGTTCATACTATCTTACAACACATAACTAGTTTATATACATAAATAGAAACGCGATCTGTTTTCCTCAGACAACGAAGGATTTGAGTGTGTGTTATCTTAATAAATATAGTCGGAATCTTATGTTTGAAACAAAGTAATTCACAATGTTTGTCTTACTAGACCGATAATGGTCTTTTTATTATTTGATTTGAGTTTTTTAATAGTATGAATATGTCCTGTGAGCATATATCATAAATAATAATCAAAAAGAAGCAAAGATAAATGTAAACAGAAGCGTTGTTGCTTTCAAATGCCAAATGCTTATTATAGGTTATTTGTTATTGGAAAAAGTAATTTGTTATTTTTAAAAACGTCGTACCTTTTATCCACACAGCTCTAAACTATTCAATCGTGTTGAGCGAATGTAACTAATAGAGATTGTGTCGATGGTACGTATTAAACCACAAAGCACTGAAGCTGATCATGTTGTGAAAACAGTATTGTAAAATCCAGATAATGTTTAATCCAAATTTGTGTTGATCAGCCTACGTACGTTCTATGCCACATCCCTAATTCAATTACGTTGACAATTAAGTTGACTATTCGAAATTCACACAGACAAAATAAATTCATTTGCATGTCATTATTCCTGTTCTGAACACTCCATCATCGCACATCTGCGACATGTTTACGTTTCAATGAGCATTCTTTGGCCCTTGCAATTAATACTCACAATTATAGGGATATTCTTGTAGTATGCACTAATTTTATACAGTATTAAAAATTAAAGAACAAATTAACCGTACTATTTGTTTATAAAATAACATAACTTGTTATATAATACGAGCAGTAATTATCATGTAAATGTTTTCTTAAATGGCCACATAATATCAGAACAAGCCAAACGTGCGAGTCATCTATAAAGAATAACCTGCGATTCGTGTAATGAAAAAATTACCTAAAATCATTCTTATATTCGGATTACATATCACATATTTAACTTATGACTTGCTTTCACAATATAACGTAATGTGACAGTTTCAATATTGAATAAGTAACATATATCACCATGCTTTATATTATTTACATCATTAATGTCGTCGATTGATCATGTGGAGTCTTACGGCGTACATTCATTCATTCGTGATGTGTGGTAAATGAAACGCCATCATGAAGAAAATAAATTGTCAGTGTAGAGACGATTTTGAATTGGAGAGGGGGTGAAACACTTTTGTCGTTTGTAAAGATTGTGAAGATGCGCTCCAGGATTAAAAAGGCTCTGTGTATAGTAGTACTACACAGCACTAGTAGTCATAGTTGCATTACTAATGGTACTTTTACTACTTTTGCTACTTCTACTTATTCCAAAATTACTTCAATTACAATAACTACTTATGCAACAACAACACGAGTAACTACTACTAAAACTTGAGCTACTACTACAACGTTTACGTTGTGACTGAAAATGTTTCTAATACCTACTTATGCTTAAATATTTTCTAATTTTAGAGAACAACAACAACAAAATTAGCAACAAAAGAAACAACAACAATATTACTTTCTACTGTAATAACTACTAAAACAACAACAAGAAAAACAGCAGCAACTACTACTACTATTGTAATAAATACTACTGTTTTACCATTACTAATACAACTACTGATACCTTTTCAACTATTTCGGTACCGACATTTAAGTTCATGGTTACATTAAAACAAATGATATATGTTTTCCAAATACGCGAGGTATTAAAGGTTTGTCATGTACAATTCAATTCCGTTATATTAACTGACTTGCTTTTGAAACTCGTTGAATATTTGCACATCAATGACTTTTTACAGCTTATGTCATAGTCGATGAAGATACAAAGCAATCGTCGACAATTATATGGATTACAACGACTTTGGGATTATGTCTGCTGATAGTTGGATTCCCCACAATTGCTTGTCTCTGTATCCGAAAGAAGAAAAGTACGAATATAAATAAATGTACTATATAATGTGTTCTGAAATGTTGTCAACAAGAAGAGGTTAAACTTTTATGTCATTGAATCGGGCATTAAAACTTTGTCAGTATGTTGCTGTTGCATATTATAACCATTGAGTATACTCAATTGCAATGGCATCAACTTATTATACCCTTTTATTGTTTTTTATTTGATATTAATGGTACTTTATACACGTTAGTTTTGTGGTAAATTCTGTGCTTGCTGTGATGTTAGGCTAACTTTCAACTGATTTAAATTCACAATTTTTTTTTGGATTGACCGTTCCAAGGCGTTGATCGGTTAAGTTTTAATCCGTGTGTGATGTTAAGTATTTGTATTGTATGTAGAGTCGTGTATTGTATTGTATATGCGATTGGCATATAAACGAATAGTGGAGGTTAATAAGAAAATCTATATATTTCTATAAAACATACGATTGGTGTAATAAACGCATTATCCCATTTAACGAGCCATATATCTTGATAGCAGAATTTTCATAAAAAACAATACTCATAATGAATAAATTTGTTTTTAATCTAACTTGGTAAAAAACTGTTTTATACCAAATACAGGGGAGAGGACTCTGAAAGTCGTTCAGCCGTAAGTACATACGTTTCACACATATTACTGTTAATACAAATTTGGAGATTTAAAAATATAACTGAAGTATGAATAAAAATGGTAAAAATGGTATTAAAATCAGCATTATCGATAACAGTATAAGTAGTATTTTAAAACATATTGATAACTGCGTTTTTTAATGTTTAGGAATGGACTAAAACCAACGGATAGTCCACAAGGTGAGAGCTTGATATCAGTCCAATACCAGATTATATAAAGTACACATGACGCCATACGTCATTGAAAACATTACAGCGCGTAAGGCAACACCAATGTACACGCCTCTCCAGGTTTGTTGTAACATTTAAATAGATGCTTCTACTTGAATCGGGTATGTTAAAATGTACCTCATACATTAAATTGTATTCGTTTTTTCGCACGGTTTTTGATCTGCCAGTTCTGCTCGTACAGATCTGCTCGTACAGTTTGTGTAATTGTAAAGAATAAGTAAAGTTAAGATACAAGCAAAGATATTCCTAATATTGTTTTATTGTTTGTCAAACGTATTTGGTTAGTAGAGCAATTTCATACCAAAAAATCGGAATCTTAATTAGAGAGATCAATTAATAATAACATTACAGCTGATGCAATGGACGCAATTTTGCAAGATGATCGATTTTAAACATACAACCATTCAAGGGATAAGTAATTGAATTTTCCCGGCGAATTGTGAGATCGGCATGCTTTGAAACCAGCTGAACAGAAATAGTTCATGGTCCGGTCAAAGGCCAGCCAAGGCAATGCATCAAATTGTTATCATTTCAAACTTTGTTTTTGTATTTTCCTTACTGTCTTGTATTGTAATGGCAATTGCTAGCTTGCCATAGACTGGCGTATTATCGAACGGTTTTCTTTTCATGTGATGTCTTAGGAGTTGTATTTTTCCTGTATTTTCTTAAAAAATTACCCACAGATGAAAGAACATATGTTCACTTGTTTGCGGCAATCCAGCTCCGTGTCCCCAGCAACGTCTTATGTTAGGCAAACCTTCAACTTATTTAAATTCACAATGTTGTGGATTGACCGTTCCAAGGCGGTTACCCAAGTTTTTATCTGTGTGTCATGTTGAGTGGTTGTATCGTACGTAGTGTCGTGTATTGTATAGGCGATTGGCAAATAACCGAATAGTTAATGTTAACAAGAAATTCTCTTAAGTTTCCGTGTTTCTATATTGTTAACGCATGGTTAACAAAACATATTATCCCATTCCACCAGCCATTTATTTTAATAGCAATATTTTCATTCAAAAATAATACTTATAATTAATAAACGTTTTAAAAAACTAACTAAAGACACTCTTTTATTCCAAATACAGGGAAAAGGACTCTGAACGCCGTTCAGCAGTAAGTACATGCCTTTCACACACATTATTTTGTGTAGAAATTTGGGGATTTAAATAATAAAACTGCTGTATGAATAATAATGGTAAAAAATACATTGAAATCAACGCTATTGGTAACAGTATGTAGTTTACAATATATTGATAACTGCGTTCTTTAATGTTTAGGAATAAACTAAAGCCATCTGATAGTCCACAAGGTGAGTGCTTGATATCAGTCCAATACCAGATTATATAAGGTACACAGGACGCAATACGCCATTCCTTAAATAATACATGCTTAACATTATTTGCCTCATGGTCGTACTGAGGTTCATGCAATTGGTTCACTTAATACAACGTACACATACGTTTATTCACAGTGTAATTGAAACACCAAAGTTATTTACACGTTATGATATATTGTAAACCTTTACACGCATTCATTGTCAACTGTGATATATTTTATTTACAGAATTGAATTTCAGCAACAGCGGCCATTATGTCCGTCCGACGACGGTAATGTAGACAACAGCGATCATTATGATGTACTGCCCGACGAAGGCCATGATGACTTTATCGTTCCGTATGCGGTCATACATGACGACATTACAGAGCGTAAGGCAACACCAACGTACACGTCGTTCCAGGTTTGTTGTAACATTTCAATTGATGCTTCTAACTGAATCCGATATGTTACAATGTACCTTATACATTTAATTGTATTCGTTTTTTCGTGAAGTTTTTGATCTGCCAGTTCTGCTCGTACAGCTTTGCTCGTACAGTTTTTGTAATTGTCAAGAATAACTTAAGTTAAAATGCAAGGAAAGATATTCCTGATATTGTTTGGATTGCCAAACGTATTTGGTAACTATAACAATTTCATACAAAATTAATCGGAAGCCTAATTAGGTAGATCAATTAATAATAACATTACAGTCGATTTAATTAACAGCATTTTGAAACATTATCGCTTATAAAAATACAAATATACAAGAGTAATAGTAATTAAATTGTCCCGGCTAATTGTGAGATCGACATGCCTTGAAACCGTCTAGAAAGAAATTGAGTTCATCGTCCGGTCAAAGACAGGCAAAGGCAATGTAAGAAATTGTTATATTTTCAAACTTTGTTTTTGTTTTCCTTACTGCCTTGTGTTGCAATGGCAATTAATTTAGTTGGCCATAGACTGGAGTGTGATAGACAGGTTTTCTTTTCTAGTGATGTCTTAGGAGTTTCATTATTCCTGTATTTTCTTTAAAACTAACCAACAGATGAAAGAACATCTGTACACTGGTTGGCGGGAATCCAGCTCCATGTCCCCAGCACCGACGTATGTATTGGACCGAATAGCTGAGAGCGAAACTTCAGTTGAGACACATTTTGCAGTTGCCGAAGGAGTAGACAATGCCGCTACATCGGAGACAAATTACAAGGCGCCCGAAGAACTTGTAAATGTCGCTACACAAACAACAACTAATGCAGGCGCCGAAAAGCCGTTTTATAACGGTTAAGGCGAGGCAAACTTTGAAGTGGAGACAAATTATACCGACGCCAAACAGAAGGAAAAGTACGACAATGAAGAAACAAATTACGCAGACTTCGAATTGGTGGACAATGACAGCCAAGGGGAGAAAAACAAAGAATCCGGAAGCAAAGAGTACTACTTTGTATTACACTAGGGTACACATAAACCCATTGCTTCCGAATATGCATGTTTTGATATAGCTTTAACCTATTTATTAGTCAATTGTTAAAATCCTCAAAGCACATTTACATTTAAGGGTTGCAAATATAAATATTTACCCCGATCATTAGACGAGCTTTATCGGCATAAACGCCCAATAAATAAACCCAATGATTATAGCAACTATTGGAAAAAGTTGTCACGCACATAATAACGAAGTATTTGTGTTTATTTACATGACGTAAGTTGGTATTTATGGTGTTTTTTTCGTTATTTGTTTGTTGTTTTATGTCTTTATGGGTAGTTCCACTGTTTGTTTGTTTTTTTAGACAAAGACCAAACATTTTGAGAAAACTGTACGATAAAAAGTTTTAGGTGTAAAGGTCGAATTCATATACGTTTATTTGCTCGTCACAAAAACATTATCCAATAGCCCAGCCTCATGGGTCGATCAAACACTCTTTTTCAGTCTCTAGCTTATTATTTGTGTGATTTTTCTGGAGTATCAGTTTTATGGAGTTTTTTCGTCGTGCTCAAACACATTTTAAAATTCTTTCCTAACCAGCATGTTAAAACATGAAGCATGAAATGAATGTGTTTTTGCGCATGGCTATATTCTACAAGTAATGAAAACAGAACTGCGTTAACATTAATATAACGTGAACAATGAACGTGTGAAACTCTTTGAAAAAAAACGCGATTTCAATACAAATAAGTTGATTTCGCAAGAAAATAGTTCTAATGACATATGTTTACATTGATAATGTTAGCCCAAAGATAATTTTAAATTTATTTTACTATAATTCATTCAAAATTCAATCAAACTAACGTTATCTTTTCGTCATTGTATTTGTGTGAAAATGTGCGTTCATTTCGTACGGTATCAGGGAATTAACAGCTAAACTGTCCAACCCGACATGCTACATACACCTTTAGCTATTCGAAAAGGAAAACATCCTTTGCTCAAGTATCAATGTCCTAGTTGCATTAACTATGTCGTAATGTATTCCTTATAAAATATGTCTTTTTAAGTGCTGTTGTTTGTTAACGTGTGCTTGTTTTGCTACAATTTCTTGGCTTTGTAAATGGCTGTTACTATTTATACGCTGAAAAGAAACTCATTTCTTACTGTCTAATCCTTAATAACTATATCTGATTCATTCTTGTTTAATATATCAGTGCTGTTCTTTAAAATTGACAAAAGTTTGTAAATTTCAAAGAGTTAATTCATCATTATTATTAAGTTTCTTTTTTTTTTATAAATGACATCCCATATTTTTTATATTCCTTCTAAATGATCGATCTGTACCTGCAGAATATACGTTATTTAATATTTTAATGTAAATTGAAAGTTGTTAATTACGTGTGATATGTCATAAAACCGATTACTGTAAAATATAAATGTTGTATGTTGTAGTGTATATATGGTAATAAACACATTAAACACATCGACATTTAACACATTTTGTTATGCATTTGTTTGATACTTGTTTAGATCAAATTTGTCTAATTTTGCTTATCCGAATACTGACTTGAGTCCCCTATTGGCCTTCACGATAAAAAAGGCTATGTGTATGATGTCACTACTATATTCGATGTCTTATTCATGTTGTCCTTCTGTTTAAGAATATGTTTTGTATTTGACATATAACATACTTGTTCTATGATTTGAGAGACGTGCGTCGTGCAATTTTATATGTTTTAGGTTTTATTTCAAACATAATAAGAATCTAACGGAATAGTATGACTCTTTTATGCGTAGGGTCATCCATTTGTAATCCAAACTGGCAGACACAATAGTGCACAGTGAGAACATAGATTATGTCTTTATTTGTCTAGATATATTAAATATATTAAATTTATCGATAAACGAATGTGAACTCGATGTTGCTTTTGTAATGACCTATATTTTTTTCAACTACGAACAAATTATCTAGAAAGCTAGTACAAATGAATAACAGCCCCCTCGCATTTTGTATAGATAAATGACAGACGAAAAAGAATCTATCCCTAAATTAGCCTTCTAAATATTAAATAAATTGTTCGATGCATACAATTACGTGAATACGCCTTTATTAATAAAGTATTTATATTGAATATATAACTGATTACTTAGTTTGATCAGGATGCAGAAATATATATGTTACACTTACCTCAAATTATAATAATACATTATATATGTTTTATTGACCATATTCATTTATTTAAAGAACAATGATATTATTTGATATCGATAATAAATTGGATACAATATATTTATATGTAAATGATTTTTACGAAATACGTAAAACATGATAAGGCATACAGTAGACGAGGAGCGGTGCATAAAGAATATATGTTGTTATAAAAAGTTTTTTTGTGATTAATATATTTATATAACTACACTATATGAATATATTAAGCATACTTCGTGTATGTATGTTTGAAAGCGCTTTGAACACATTTTTGAATGCATAGATATTAGTGATATCCTGGTTAAGAACAAAATAGAATACTTTGTTGTAATAAACGTTATTAGTTATTCACATAGACATATATTTCTGAAGTTGTTTATTTTTTGAGAACCTTTATAAAACTCCTTCTGTTTGTCCATTTCCATCGTCCCACACATTTGTGTCGCGCGTAACTAAAAACGTTTTGGTGTTCGGGAGAACCTCTGCAAACATAACAATCAGCATGTGAAATGTGAACATGCTCACCTTGATATCTATGTTTCGGAGTTATGGACACTTTTAATCAAACAGTTACATTTGTTAACTTTTGTCGAGCGTAAATCAAAAGGTATTGTTGCTAGAGTGCTGAAACTTTATAAACATATTACCCAGCATGTGAAATTGCGAACCTCAATATTTTGGTGTGTAGGTTTTCGATACAACGTTAGTTATACACGTACATGTATTACCGTGTGTCTTGCGTAACCAAACAAAAATATTGCTGTAGAGGCGTTTAAAGGCGTTCAGTGATTTCCGACATAAGTGGAGTTTTCAGACATGCGGAATAAGGAGATGTTTGTGTCACATTTCTAGCTCAGTGTGATTTAGCTGTGGAAGTTTGTTATTATTTAAAACCCCAGATGAATAAATTAAATCACTTAACAGTTAACGCAGTTAAGAGAGAGTTAAAACAAGGTTGCACTTCTGTTTCACTCTATCGAAGGAAGAATTGCAATATTGTACAATTATGTCAACAAAATTTGTTGTTTCGGACGATGATAGTAAATAATTGCTTAAATGGTAGCTTGTTTATTATTATCTTGACATGTATTTGATTTAACCATCTTATGCTAGACATGAATGTGTTTTAAATATGTTAATAATCTAAATAGTGTAGCAATATGTTTAGATGTAAAACAAGATTGGAGACTAAACGCGATAAGAAAGTTTAGATAGAACATGCGCCTCGGAAAACACTTAAAATCATATCGTTTACTCTACGTTGAGATTTTAAACATGTAAAGGTACTAAACAATTTTTTACAATTTCAAACGAACATGCGCTAGTGAAAGCTATAAGAATCTGAACACATGTGTGAAGAAGAAGATATAGTAGTACCCGGGAAGCTCGGAAAATTATTTCGCACCAAATGCGTTTTTCAAAATCGGATACACCAACGTAAACGGCGAATATATGCTTCTGCAAAAATTGTCAGGGATAATAAAAAGGTGTGTGTTAATTCCCATTTAAATATTTGTTCTGATTTCTAAACACATGCATGAATAGAATTTTTGGCAAGAGGATAGCTAGAAATATGAGAAACAATACAATATATTATGACACGATTAAGAAATGGTACTTAAGGCAGATACATATTCAAAAAAGCTGGAAAGTCAAAATCACAATTATCATTGAACTAAACTTTCTAAAAGATGCTGATAAATTACAGAGTCATCTCTAGTTCATCATCTTTCTCGATGTCATTATTTGCGGTCAAGTCATCAGCGAGAAACCCGGGGTTTGCAACTCCTCCACTGGACGGATTGGTGTCACTCATAGCGATTAAATTGCGGTTGACGTCATCAGAAACTGGCATCGCAGTGTTCTCCGGATACATGGCTTTATGCCGTGACGTTACACCGAAAACAACACCATCTCTCCAATCCGACATGCGGACTATTATGTCTTCGGCGTTAATCGACTGACGTTGTCTTTTGTGACGTCATCTCCAGCTGACCAACCGGACTGACAACCGGCCTGCTTCAGCTCATCTATGAATTTTTTTTGAGGGGCAGAGGCCTCAGTCATCCGATCAGTTTCGTAAAATGTTTGGGGCGCGGTATCTTGGAGAGGGTGAAGTCCGCAAGTTTAGTGTTCACATGAGGAACTTCCGTAAGCGTAAAGGATTTGCCCCTTTTCCTGCGCACGCATTCTCGGCAAACCATGACGATGCACATTAGCAACAAAACTAAAAACAAAAACGACGATATTGAAATGATAAGAATGTCGGTGAACTCTAGCTCAGTTTCGAGGAAGCCAATATCGGAATCTGGTCCAGAATGTAGTCCCAATACATGCGCGTCAGTAAGTGAGAATAGGCTGGCGTCAAAATATGAAGCCGAATGATTCACGAGCGTCTGAACGATCGCATCTACAGTTTGTTGATCAGCATCGCGAACAATTACAACCAGCTCATCCGGTGAACACGAAAGTCTGTAAAGTTTTATTTCGTCTTTGGAAATATTATAAACGGTATGAAACATGCGTGAAATATTACTAAATATCTTCGCAAGAAATTCCTGATCAGTTTTCAGCGCACCACAATCGCCCTCGAATTTCAGAAGAATTTCGTAGTCAAATGTGGCAGATGCGTTGTTAGTTGTTTGAGAAGTATTTGTAACGTCTCCAGTAGACGTGGTAATCGGTGTATTTACGGTTGCATTCTCTAGTGATGTTGAAAAAGTGGACACTGAAGTTGATTGTGCGATGGAATGTGATGCTTCAATGTGTGTGTTCGACGTTGGAGAAATACCTGTGGTTAATGGTGGGTTATTGCTAGTAATGGTATCAGTCGTCGCTGAATTTGTTAATTCGTCACTTGGAATTACAGGCCCCACTTCTGATGATGAAATCTGTGTTCTTGGTTGAGTTATATCAGTCGAAACCACTGTCTGAGCTGATGCAATTGTCGATAGCGAAGAAGAAGTCAATGTGTCAAGTAATTGAGAAGAATAAATTATTTGCGACATTTCCGAAGTTGAAGTAAGCGGCTGCTCGGATGTGACAGGTTCTAATGTCGATGATGCCGGTGAATAAGGGATTGACGTTTCTGCTGGAAGAGTTGTAGTTGCTAACAATGATGAAGTCGAATCTGCTGACAACGCCGTACTTAAATCAGAAGGTAATGAAGTAGTAACAGCCACGGTTGGATGTGTAGTTTCTGGTGCAGAAACCGACAGTGTTTCTATTGACGTATGAATCAGGTTTACATCACCTTGAGTTTGTATCGTTGGATCAATGGGTGATGTTTCTGAAATACTATCCGTAATAGGCGCGATGGAATTAGATTCAGGCGATACTTGTATCGGGGCAATAGATGACTGATCGGATGCGATATTACTGGAAGCATCGGCTGACTGATGGAAATCCGCTGAAGAGGTTAAAGAAACGTCTTGTGAATTCGTTATAATTGTTGTTGTGAAGGTAGGCAAAACAGGATCCTCAGGCACTGTCGTCGATGACAAACCAGAGCTAGAGCTAGACGCCTCGACTACAGAAGGTGGATTGGTCGTTATTTCGTTTTCAGCCAGTGGTGGTGTTGTAGTTTGGTCGGTGAAAGACGAGCTGCTTGAGATAAGGGCTTCATTTTGGACAACATCTTGGCCCACGCTTTATGCGACTAAAAAGTCAAAGACAATAGTGTAAATGTTCAGTTTCAACGTGTATTGCTATTCGAAAATTCTGATTTGCGTTGAAATGTTTTAGTATAACTACGGAACTTGTATGTGATACAAACTGTTGTTTTTTTTCTAAATAATTAACTGTTGCTGAAATTGTACGTTGTGACTCTTATTTAATTCGAATGACGCTACATGACTTCGTGAATTAAGTTGAAATCTCACATTTGTATTCGGGTTTGCACTAACTTTTATCATTATATTTTATTCACTTTTCGAGTGATTGCAGCATGTAGTAAAATTCTTATTTTAGTAACCGTTCTCTGAAATTTAAACACTGTTGTCACCAATTTTAGTTGGTCTATCTTGTTTCGTGATCATATTGTGCTTTTTAATTTTTTTTTTTTTTTTATTAATTGCAATCGGACAGACTGACGAACGGATGAACAGAGGAAAGGATCGAACTACCAGATGACAAACTTTTCACCCAATTTGTAAATCAAGTTTCAAGAACATATGTATGTTCTTTGATTTTGTTAACAATATAAATGTATTTTGTTTATTAGTAACAGTGATATAATATCTGGTAAAAAAGGGTATGCATAAACCTTGAGGAAGAACGTACGGAAGGAAGAACAGACATGACGCACGGGATGAATGGAGTGCAATCCTCTCCCCCCTTAAGACCCCTTTATTGTATATGCGTGTTCATTGCAGCAATATAATCATTCTATGCTAATCAATTATAAGAAAAACAGATTTAAAATAACACAGTTCTACACTCACCGAAATATGCACACAGCAATATTACAATACTTTGACAGTCGAACATGTTGAATCCTCCGTCTAGCGGGTATAATTCTGCAATAAATAGAGAAAATATATTAGTTTATAGTTACAACAATTATTCACACACAATATTAATATTGTAATACGTTTTCATCAGTTAGTACCAAATCCATTTATTTACATAAATTCCATTTAATTCTTGAGAAAAAAATGCTTTCTTAGAAAAGGGACATCTACAGAAAAATATTAAATGTATAATTAATTAAGCGTAAAAAAATATTTAGATCGTGTGCCTATGTAATTTAATATGATGGAAATATAATATTGTGGGTGTTTTTCCTTAAAATTGTTTTGTTGTTTATAATATTGTGGGTGTTTTTCCTTAAAAAAGGATTTATTTTTTTTAATTGACCTTTAATTTTGAAATAGACGATAACTAAATTCAAAAAGAGCAGCTAAACAGAATCATAAGTACCGGCTTTTCCTATTCCGAAAATAAGACACTTGGCACTAAAGAATAACACACACGTACAGAGAAACTTAAGCTGCACCAACAAGAGAGAAACCTTATAATACCATGCGGTACTTTAATTTTGAGGTGGAACCATTAATTTCCAAAACAGTGAGTCACAAACTCAATCCACTATACAAGACACACGCGTGCATAACAAGCAAATAAACTGCTGTCCGCACATTGGAACGGTCAATGCAAAACCTCTGTGGGGTTTTAACCGGCTCTAATGAACTCCAAACCTCACACTTGGCCCAAAATTATTCGTTAGACATTTAGGTGTACACACAAATTTAAATCAGCATCACAATTATTATATATATAATAAATTAAATGACAAAACAGATAATAGATAATCAATTATCTATAATTTAATTTAATTTAATTACCATTTAACTACTCAAGAGTTGTTTACAGACCAGAGCACCAGAACCGTTACTTGTTAAGCATAATAAAATACAATCAGAACGAGTATCAACTACTTTTATATTTAAAAGGCTTAAGAAACATAGCGTCATATAGTTTATTTTTCCATTCAAAAAACGCAAAAATGTCTTTAAAGGCCCAATTTCAATACTTGGTTGTGTATGTACTAGCATATCTTTAGCCACATACAATAGTACGAGTTACATAGTTTAATAAGATAAATAAGACTTGAAGCCTAGTGCGTATCGTCTATATATAGCGTTGAATAAATCAGCGATAATCAAATTAGCAACAAAGTCACTTAATTCAAATTAAAAATGTTATGAAGTGGTGGCAATATTGTGTCCTGTTCTGAGAAAACTGGGCATAATGCATGTGCGTTAAGTGTCGTCCCAGATTATCCTGTTCAGTCCGCGCAGGTTAATCAGGGACGATCTTTTCAGCCTTAATTGGATTTTTGCTTAGAAGAGACTTCATTTAAACGAAAATAGTCATAAAAGCGGAAAGTGTCGTCCATGATTAGCCTGTGCGGACTGCACAGGCTAATCTGGGACGACACTTTACGCACATGCAGTATGCCCAGTTTTCTCAGAACGCGACTAATAGTATCTTCAATTAAACCCCACTTTAATTCATGAATAATACGACAGGTATAATTATTCATCAACATAACATGTTCCTTTTGACAAGCAAGTGTATCAAGTTGATTACGAACACTACAATTGAAACATTGAATGTCTCATACATTGTATACGAATAAACCTTAATAAAGGCCTACTGTTAATTTGAGTTTTAAGTTTCTTAAAAGAGTGCTTCAAATTAGTTGATCATTTTACTCCCTCCCCTTATAGTTCGATTACGACATACACTGATCACGATAAAGAGCGGTTCTTTTATTTCGTCTCATCTAAAAGTGTATTTGCCAAATGCGTGGTTTACAGGACCATTGCATACTTTACTTGTTTTAACGTTGCAGTGATTATTTATTATAATTATTATCATATATTTAAGCTGCAATTTAACAAACATAATTGATCAATGTTATATACCTCCAACATTTTTCCAACATAATCTCCAAACACCTCATTAAGTATAATATTTGTAACAAAACAAGCAATTTAAACCTTGTTAAAATAATTTGATAAATACGCCACACACAGAAATAATTCAACTATACACAGCATAGCTTTATTGCTATGATTTATTACGTCACAGCACGGTTATTTTATGAATAAAAAAACAACTGTTCCATTAAAGGTATGCTGTACAATGTTAAAGAGACTCGCATATGTGTCGCGTTCTGAGAAAACTGGGCATAATGCTTGTGCGTAAATTGTCGTCCCAGATTAGCATGTGCAGTCCGCACAGGCTAATAAGGGACGACAATTTCCGCTTTTATGGAATTTTTCGTTTAAATGATGTCTCTTCTAAGCGAAAATCCAGTTTAGGCGGAAAGTGTCGTCCCGGATTAGCCTGTGCGGACTGCATAGGCTAATCTGGGATGACACTTTAAGCACATGCATTATGCCCAGTTTTCTCAGAACACGACACATATGTGTTTGCGTTGACATTTACGCTTAATGTATATTCTGTGAATGCAGCGTTTTATATGGAGTACGATATCAATGGGGTTATAGAAGACCATAACGTTTTAATAAATATCATTGTGCATGTTTGTGTTTTGCTTTATTAATTGAAAATACGATCAATATTATCATATGATGATAACAATGTGAAAATATATCAGCAGCAAGATTGAACTATTTGTGTTTTGCGGTTTTGTTTTTAAAGAGCGTTTAAGAGAGTTTCCTTACTGATCATAAACTTAACGTAGTTTGCCTCATAAATTAGAGTGCATCTTTTTTTACAGTAGCATCAACTGATTTGTTCGCGGTTTTAGAAAAATGGTGTTGCTACTGCTGCTTAAAATACAATATTTGTTGTGAATGTTTCCCTTCACAGTACATAGTTCTCCTTTAACAACGGAGTATTTGCAACATCATAACAAGTCACTTAGTCTGCGGTTGCTTTAATACACCATAAACTCTTAAAGTAATTGCAAGGTCTACGACCCATCAAAGCCCCGTGTGTAATTGAGTATTTCCTGAATCATTTCTCAAAGAAAACTGATTTTACAAGTTCACATTCGTGTTCATTCGTTCGTTGAAGAGTGCTTTAAAGTAGTCACTAATAGCAAGTTTAATCTGTTTATGAATTATGCGATATTATAGCTCGCCAACATTAACGTCCAGTCTCATTCCTTACATTTTGTATCAGTTTGGTGATAATTACCGAACTATTATTGTCACAGATGAAACTATGTGTGTGATCGTCTAAGGAAATGGATTTGTTTAATGATAATCAGCTCCTATATCTAACACGAGGTATCTTGTTAATTGTTAGCTTTTTAAACAGTGTATAAGGTACAATATTCACGCTTTGATCATTTGAAACTTAAGTCCGTTGTTTCGGACTAAAATACTTACATTATTCTACAAACAATCAGTGCTTGTAACATGACAATCGCCGAATTTCCGCTTTACATATGTGGCGTGTTCTGACAAAACTGGGCAAAATGCTTGTGCGTAAATTGCCATTCCAGATTAGCCTGTGCAGTCCGCACAGGCTAATCAGGGACGACAATTTCCGCTTTTATGGAATTTTTGGTTTAAATGATGTCTCTTCTTAGCGAAAATCTAGTTTAGGCGGAAAGTGTCGTCCCGGATTAGCCTGTGCGGACTGCACAGGCTAATCTGGGATGACACTTTACGCACAAGCATTTTGCCCAGTTTTCTCAGAACACGCCACAAATAACAATTTTAAATGATAGTAAATACAGAATATATGATTGGTGACTTGATCATGTTGTTATCAGACGAATCTGTTTCCGTGAAGGAAAAGGCAAGGCTTTCCCAGCCTTTTCACACGTCATATCGGCGATTTGTTCCAAATGTATTGTACAAAAAAGACACCTAACAAGTACAATTAAACAATCCGCAAATATTAAGCGAGTTACAGTACATCACAATATGCAACATGGATCGATGTGTACTGAACATTACACACACGAAATAACTAATCAATAAACAAAATATTGAAGCGATAAAGTGTTACTTGGCTTGAGATTCAATATATTAAAAATGAAATTATTTAATAAGTTAACATGTTAATACACAGAGATAGCAAACTACATGAATGGTTCGCTTCAAATGTGTGACATGTAAACACTCAACAAAACCACAAACTTTAACATAGGCGTATTTATAATAACCACAAAACGTGCAATTCCGAACAAGTCGATATAATATATACAATCGACTATTCACCACATGAAATGCTGTTTTAAATGTTGAAATACTAACGATTACTAACACGAGAGTTGGAGTGTCAAACTGTCTGGGAAAATGAGATCTAGTAGCTAAAGGAACTTCATGGAAATGTTATAGAGTACTGATGAGCCCTGTACACTGAAGCTAACCCCGGATCGAAAGTCTGCCAGAGTAATGACACATTTATGTCATACGTTAAATTAATTGTTTTGAACTTTATTAGAATTAAATTATAATTCTACACATGTTGGTGTGTGTTTCGAATAGAAAAAAAGTAGGAGGCATCGAATAATACCGGGAAATGTCTTTAATCGGCATATCATGTACAATTATTCCGCCCTTGTTGTGTGATCACGTGATTAGCTGCATTCGAATACTTTCGATCGAATCGACATTGACAATATGATCAGACGTCAACACAACTTTTGATTTTCGTAATTCATGTTGTAAAATGAAGTCTTATGAAGCCACATTATACGTCTATTTTATCAAATTGAACATTCTATTGAGCCTTTTGCATTTTAATAGCTATAATATATTGACAAAACTTCACTTTTTTCGTCTTTGTTTAATGATGCATGTGTTATTTTTTAACAGTTCTATAGATTTCAAAAACGTTACTTCTCACAAACTGGTGAAAACGCCATAATGTTACAGATGATCTTATTGCGGATTTTTAATTGGATCCCATTACATACATATATATATTATTACGAATTAGTAATTGTTCGCGGTTTTAGTAAAATAGTGGTGCTGCTGCCCCTTGAAGTTCTATATGTGTTGTGAATTCATTTTGCTAGTGTATATGTCCATTATGTTTAGCAATAGAGAAAGTTCATGTATCGTTTACGCTGCCATTGATAGCACGTTATTCTAGATCCAACCGCTAAATGCCTTTTAATATCCGCTCCAGAAATACAATATTCGTAAACATTGGTCACTTGTTATTTTCCTGCAGTATTTCTAAACTTTTCATGGATAAAGTTTCAATGGTTGCCAGGTTGTTAAGCAACACATCGGCACTTGATTTATATACTAGAATGCGAAAGTTGTTAATCGATAGTAATTATTGTCAACATTTAAGGATATAGCACATATAGTTATAGATATCTAAATAGCCGTAATTAAAACGACAAAGAGTTGTATGTTGGTCGATGATTACGGTGTAACGATGTTTTTTCGATATTAACTATATTGTACAATATTTTAAAACTCGTCAGCGATGAATAAAGTTAACATTTACACTATAAACAGAGTATACTTATATAAACATAAGTTTGAACTATTATTTATAGGAATGGAATTAAATATTAATATACATGTAATTTTTCAAGTTACGGAAATCTTCAATACATTGTGTTTAGGATCACAGTGCCCGAGCGAAATTGTTATATGTTAAACATATCCCTTTAACAAACGATATAACGTTTCTAGTATTGTAAAATTTGACGCGCTTGCGTTGAGGAATTTTTTATACACTGATACATGTGCTTGTTGTTCAAGCGGTAAGCTGCATTCGTGTAAGAAGAAGTCTTGAACGCGGCAGAACGATGACAAGGACGCGACATTACGCGGGCACGATATTTCGATGAAAAAATGCGAAAGTACGATATATTACATGATATCGCATTAGTATCATCGTACAGTCGTCGTATAACGTTTCCGCCATCTTTATGTCGTGTTATCATCATCCTTTTATCTCGTTTTCGTTTTCGTAGTATCATGATTTCGCTTGGAGTACATCGAGTTAGACTCAATCCATGCATGCGCGATATCCCTAACGGGACCCGTTTAAACAAATGTAACGCTGTGATTAATGTGCAGCTATCTCGATTATGAATGCCGTGTAAAATAATGCTTTGATCTTGTTCCTGCCTAATGACCATTACATGATACAGTTTAAAGAAACAGCAGACCTTGTTAAATACCACCGTTCAGTTTTGCAGAAATTTGCAAGAAATATATCCTGGAAACACGCAAAGCAGAATTATAGCAAAACTTCAATCAGATCGCCGATCAGACCTATATATGAATGTTATTAACAACGCAAAAAAATGGTAAATTGTCTGAGCACAAAAATAATTATCAATTTTTAATTAAAAAAAATTATTTGTCCAATCATAATGGACCGGAAAAAATCAAGTCCGCACTTTCTTTGTTCATTGGTCAAAAAACAACTAACTGTTGCTCTAAAAACCTCGCTCCACGAAAAGAGGTTAAATGCATGTGCGTTTAAAGTCGTCTCAGATTAGCCTGTGCAGTCCGCACAGGCTAATCAGGTACGACACTTTTCGCCTAAACTCCCTAAACTCTATTTTCGGTAAGAAGAGTCTTCCTTCAAACGAAAAATACTATGACAGCGGAAAGTGTCGTCCCTGATTAGCCTGTGCGGACTACACAGGCTAATCTGGGACGACACTTAACGCACATGCATTTAACCCCCTTTTCTCAGAGCGCGACTCCTGAATGTTTTAAACAACGCAAAAAGAAATATAGAGCATGGGCAGCGTAAACAAAAATATATCATTCGAAAAATAGTTTAATGTGCAATCATTTTGCAATGTGCAAATCCTAAACTGGATTTTCTTCAAGACGAGTTTTCCGTCTAAACGTATTAGCCTGTGCGGACTGCACAGGGTTATCTGGGACGACACTTTACGCACATTCATTTAACCATCTTTTCACAGAGCGAGGCTAAAATATATGATATGATTTCGAATACATGTGTGGATACATTTATTGGCAAGAGGAAAGCTATACATAACATATTGGACATCTATGTGTAAATAATACCTAAGAAAGCTTTAAATTTAAAATTGCTAGAAAGTCTCAAACAGATTCATCATATAACTTAATTTTCTACAATATGCTAATAACTTTTTGTTTTCGCTACAGCGTCATTTCTTGTTCATCATCTTTCTCGATGTCATTATTTGCGGTGATGTCATCAGAAAGGAACCCGGGGTTTGCAACCCCTCCACTAGGCGGATTGCTGTTACTCAAAGCGATCAAATTCCGGTTAACGTCATCAGAAACTGAGGATGCCGTGTTCTCCGCGTACATGACCTTATGCCTTGACGTCACACCGAAAACTTTACCATCTCTCCAATCCGACATTCGGACTAGAATATCTTCGGCGTTTATTGACTGACGATTGTCTCTCGTGACGTCATCTCCCGCTGACCAACCGGACTGACAACCGGCATGCTTCAGTTCATCAAGAAATTTAGACGTCTGAGGGGCAGAAGGCTCGGTCATCCCATCATTTTCGTAAATTATCTTCGGGCGAGGTATCTTAGTGAGGGTGAAGTCCGCAAGTTTAGTGTTAACATGAGGAACTTCCGTAAGCGTAAAGGATTGGCCCCTTTTTCTGCGCACGCATTCTCGGCATACCATGACGATGCACATTAGCAGTAAAACGAAAAACAAAAAAGACGATATTGAAATGATGAGAATGTCGGTGAACTCTAGTTCAGTTGCAATGAAGCCAATATCGGAATTAGGTCCAGAATGTAGTCCCAATATATGCGCGTCATTAAGTGAGAAAATGTTGGCGTCAAAATATGAAGCCGAATGATTCACGAGTGTTTGAACGATCGCATCTACAGTTTGTTGATCAGCATCTCGAACGATCACAACCAGCTCATCCGGTGAACACGAAAGTCGGTTAAAGCCTATCTCCTCTTTGGAAATATTATAAAGGGTACGAAACATGCGTGAAATATTATTAAATATCTTCGAGCGGACGTTCTCATCAGTTTTCAGCGAAGCACACTCGCCCTCAAATTTCAGAAGAATTTCGTAATCAAATGTTTCAGATGCGTTGTTAGTTCGATGAGTGGTATTTGTAGAGTCTCCAGTAGACGTTTTGATCGGTGTAGTCACGGTTGCATTATCTAGTATTGTTGAAAGAGTGGACACTGTAGTTGATTGTGTGATCGAATGTGATGTTTCAATTTCTGTGTTCGACGTCGGGGAAATACCTGTGGTTGACAGTGGGTCATTGCTAACAACGGCCTCAGTTGTTGCTGAATTTGTTGGAAATTCTTGTTCGGGACGTACAGTCCCAACTTCTGATGATGCAATCTGTGTACTTGGTTCAGTCATATCGGGTAAAACCACTTTCTGGGTGTATTCAATTGTAGAAGACAATGGCGCTAGCGAAGAAGTCAATGTTTCAAGTATTTGAGACGAATAAAGTATTAGCGACATTTCTGAAGTAAGCGGCTGCTCGGATGTGACAGGTTCGAATGTTGATGATGCCGGTAAAAAAGGGATTGACGTTTCTGTTGGAAGAGTTGTAGTTGCTAACAATGATGAAGTCGACTCTGCGGACAATGTCGTACTTGAAACAGAATTTAATGACGTAGTTCCATCCAGGGTTGGCATTATAGTTTCTGGTGAAGACACAGACGATGTTTCAATTGACGTATGAATCGGGTTAACATCACTTGTAGTTTGAATCGTTGAATCAATGGGTGATGTTTCTGAAATACTTGACGTGATAGGCGCGATGGAAGTAGATTCAAGTGATAATTGTATCGGGGTTATAGATGACTGATCTAATGCGACAGTTATTGAAGCATCGGCTGACTGATTGGAATCCGCTGTAGAAGTTAAAGAAACGTCTTGTGAATTCGTCATAATTGTTGTTGTGAAGGTAGGCAAAACACGATCCTCAAGCACTGTCGTCGATGACAAACTAGAGCTTTGGCTAGACGCCTCGGATACAGAAGGCGGATTGATCGTTATGACGTTTTCAGCAAGTGGTGGTGTTGTAGTCGGGTCGGCAAAGGTAGAGCTGCTAGAGATAGGGGCTTCACTTGGGACACCATCTTGGCCCTCGCTGCATGCGACTGAAAAGTCAAACAAAATTAAGTAAAAGGTTCGGTTTCAACGTGTGTGGCTGTTCGAAAATTCTGATTTGCGTTGTAATGTTTTTGTATAACTACGGAACTTTTATGTGATACAAACTGTTGTTTTTTTTCTCAAAAATTCATTGTTACTGAAATTGTGCGTTGTGACTCTTATGTAATTCGAATGACGCTACATGACTTCGTGAATTAAACTTGTCATATAGTTCACTCATGTGTACGAAATAACATCAGCGGGTGATTCTTTTGGCAAACAAACACACCGGTGTGTTCCTGATCTAAGAAAAAGTATTCATTTAATGGAAATCTCGCAAGGCTTTTCGGATGTGAAATAAGTTAAATCATTATATTTTATTCACTTTTCGATTGCTTGCAGTATGTAGTATAATTTTTACTATTTTTAGTATTCGTTTTTTGACATTCGAATATTGATATCACCAACTTAAGTTTGTTTACTTCGTTTCGTGATCATAATGTATTTGTCATTTGTTTCTATCAGACAGTCAAACTGATGCACAGAGGAAAATATCGAAATACACATGTCAAAACTTTCACCCAATTTGTAAATCAAGTTTTATCACCATATGCATGTTCTTGGATTTTTGTTAGCAGTATTTTTTTTCTCATCTGTATGAAGCGAACTTTATAATTGCGAAAAAATGAGTCGCAAACTCTCCAAAATTGTTAAGAAATGAGTTGCAAAATTGTGTAAAGTGTGAACATTTGAGTCGCGAACTTTTTTTTAATTGTGAAAATTTGAGTCACGAACTCCTGAAATTTGTATAAAACGGCCATTATCTCAGAAGGCAAAAAAGGAATAATAACAAAATAAATGTATTCTGTTAATAAGTAACAGTGACCTGATATCTGGTAAAAAAACAAAAGGTCATGGATAAACCTCCAAGTATTAAGGTATAGAGGATATTTGTTCATGTCAGTGTAAGATCGTTTGTTATTTCACGAGTGATCATAGAACATATATTTTCACGAGTGGCGAAGCCACGAGGGAAAATGTTATTTTTCTA
Organism: Dreissena rostriformis; assembly: GCA_007657795.1. Taxonomy (NCBI): domain Eukaryota; kingdom Metazoa; phylum Mollusca; class Bivalvia; order Myida; family Dreissenidae; genus Dreissena; species Dreissena rostriformis. Next base: position 49,536 of record VMBQ01001202.1, read on the forward strand.
TGATAACGAGTGAATAACAAGCGATCTTACACTGACATGAACACATTTTTTGTTTCTTTTATGCCCCTTTTTTAAGAAAATAATTAATAATTATTTCCCTTTCGATGAAAAGTGACCCTCTCTCCCGTGGCGTGCCTCAATACATTGAAAAGACGTCATTTTGTTGACAAAATAACGTCATTTTGTTGACGAAATGACGTCATTATTCCAGGGAAATTCTTCAGTAAAACTCTTTTGCAATTTATAGAAACGGTTAAAAAAAGCATAAAATTAAAGATTTTTTTTTGGATTCGGTGGAATATCGATTTTATTTCACTCGTAATAATAGAAAAAATGTAAACAAGGATATAAACAAGGGAAGTACATCTTGATATGATATTCTAAAAATAGAAAAAGGAATTCCGAAATTCTTTGCACAGGTGAAAAGAACAATTTTGTTATTTTCACTGCTGTTATTTTACTGCAGAAATGTTAAATTTTTCAATTTACCAATTTTCATCCAAGTATCATGATTCCTTTTTTTTAATCGCAGGATCAACTTTTGAAGAAAAAGGGACGGACGGGCAAACATGACGAATGAAATACAAGGCATTTACCCGCCCCTCCGATGAAACCGAAAGCGNAAAAAAGGAATAATAACAAAATAAATGTATTCTGTTTATAAGTAACAGTAATATCTGGTAAAAAAACAAAAGGTCATGGATAAACCTCCAAGTATTAAGGTATAGAGGATATTTGTTCATGTCAGTGTAAGATCGTTTGTTATTTCACGAGTGATCATAGAACATATATTTTCACGAATGGCGAAGCCACGAGTGAAAATGTTATTTTTCTATGATAACGAGTGAAATAACAAACGATCTTACACTGACATGAACACATTTTTTGTTTCTTGTATGCCCCTTTTTCAAGAAAATAATTAATAATAATTTCCTTTTCGATGAAAAGTGACCCTCTCTCCCGTGGCGTGCCTTTATACATTGAAATGACGTCATTTTGTTCACGAAATAACGTCATTTTGTTGACGAAATGACGTCATTATTCCAGGGAAATTCTTCAGTTAAACTCTTTTGCAATTTAAAGAAACGGTTAAAAAAAGCATAAAATTAAAAGATTTTTTTTGGATTCGGTGGAATATCGATTTTATTCACTCGTGATAATAGAAAAAAATATAAACAAGGATATAAACAAGTGAAGTACATCTTGATATGATATTCTAAAAATAGAAAAAGGAATTCCGAAATTCTTTGCACAGGTGAAAAGAACAATTTTGTTATTTTCACTGCTGTTATTTTACTGCAGAAATGTTAAATTTTCCAATTTACCAATTTTCATCCAAGTATCATGATTCCCTTTTTTAATCGCAGGATCAACTTTTAAAGAAAAAGGGACGGACGGGCAAACATGACGAATGAAATACAAGGCATTTACACGCCCCTCCGATGAAACCGAAAGCGGTCAAATAGGACATACAGCTCTATTTAATTTGGATAATATATTAAACTCCAGCTAGGATGTAAACGGTTTGAAATTGTATTGTGTAACTTAAGACCCCTTAAGTGTAAATGTGCGTATTTATTGTAGCAATATAAACATTGTAAGATAATCAATTCTAAGAAAAGCAGATACAAACAGGTCTACACTCACCGGAATATGCACAAAGCAATATTAAAATTATTTGACAGTTTAACATGTTGAATCCTCGGTCTAGCGGGTATAGTTCTGAAATAAACAAAGAAAATATATTAGTTTATCGCTACAACAATTATTCACACGCAATATAATTATAATTCATTTTTGTCAGCTAGTACCAAATCCATTTAATTACATTAATTCCATGACTGTATTAATTCTTGAAAAAAAATGCTTTCTTAGAAAAGAGAAAACTGCAGAAAAATATTAAATTTATTATTAATTAAGCGTATAAAGATATTTAAATCGTATGACTATGTAAGTTAATATGATGGAAAATATAATATTATGGGTGTTTTTCCTTATTTTTTATTTTATTTTTTTAATTGACCTTTTATTTTGAAATCTATGACAACTAAATTCAAAAAGAGCAACTTAACAGAATCATTAGAACCGGCTTTGTCTATTCCGAAAATTAGACGCATGGCTCTTAAGAATAATATACACGAACAGAGAAACTTAAGCTGCACCAACAAGAGAGAAACCTTATAATACCATGCGTTACGTTAATTTTGGCACGGAACCATTAATTTGCAAAACAGGGAGTCACAACCTCAATGCTCTAGACAAGACACACGCATAACAAGCAAATAAACTGCTGTCGTCACATTGGAAACGTTCAATGCAAAACCTCTGTGGGGGTTTTACCGGCTCTAATGAACTCCGAACTTCACCTTTGCCCAAAAGTATTCATTAGACATTTAGGTGTACACACGAATTAAAATCAGCATCACAATTCGTATATATATAATAAATAAAATAGCAAACAGATAACAGATATCAATTTAACTTCTCAAGACTTGTTTACAGACCAGAGCGCCAAAACCGTTACTTGTTCAGTACAATAACATAAAATCAGAACGAGTATCAACTACATCTAAATTATAAAAGGCTTAAGAAACATAGCGTCATATAGTTTATTTTTCGATTCAAAAACCGCAAAAATGTCGTGAAAGGCCAAATTACAATACTCAAAATATAAGTGTTTATATACTAGAATATCTTTAGCCACATGCAATAGTACGAGTTACATAGTTTAATAAGCTAAATAAGACTCGAAGCCTGATGCGTATCGTCTATATATAGCGTTGAATAAATCAGCGATAATCAAATAAGCAACAAAGTCACTTAATTCATATTTAAAATGTTATGAAGTTGTGGCAATTTTATCTTCAATTAAACCCCACTTTTATTCACGAATATTACGACAGGTATAATTATTCATCAACATAACATGTCCCTTATGACAAGCAAGTGTATCAAGTTGATTACGAACAGTGCACTACGATTGAAACATTAAATGGCTCATCTATTTTATACGAATAAAATAAATATCTTAAAAGAGTGCTTCAAATTAGTTGATCATTTTACTCCCTCCCCTAATAGTTTGATTACGACATACACTGATCACGATAAAGAGCGGTTCTTTTATTTTGTTGCATCTAAAATTGTCTTTTCCAGAAGCGTTGTTTACAGGACTATTGCATACTTAAATTATTTCAATGTTGCAGTGATTATTTATTCTAATAATGATCATATATGTCTTGTTCTGAGAAAACTGGGAATAATGCTTGTGCGTAAACTTTCATCCCAGGTTAGCCTGTGCAGTTCGCACAGGCTAATCGGGGACGACAATTTCCGCTTTTATGGAATTTTTCGTTTAAATGATGTCTCTTCTTAGCGAAAAACCAGTTGAGGCGGAATGTGTTGTCCCGGATTAGCCTGTGCGGACTGCACAGGCTACTCTGGGATGACACTTTACGCACATGTATTTTGCCCTGTTTTCTCAGAACACGACACATATATGTAAGCTGCAATTTAACAAACATAATTGATCAATGTTATATACCTTCAAGAGTTATCCAACATAATCTTCAAACATCTCATTAAGTATAATATTTGCAACAACACAAGCAATTTAAACCTTGTTAAAATAATTTGATAAATACGCCACACACAGCAATTATGTTACTATACACAGCATAGCTGTATTGCTATGATTTATTGTGTCACAGCACGCTTATTTTATGAATAAAAAACAACTGTTCCATTAAAGGTATGCTGCACAAGGTTAAAGAGGCTCACACGTGTGTTTGCGTTGACATTTCCGTTTAATGTATATTCTACGAACGGAGCGTTTCATATAGAGCAACATATCAATGGGGTTCTAGAAGACCTTAAAGTTTTAATTAATGTCAATATGCATGTTTGTGTTTTGCTTTATGACTTGAACATACTATCAATATTATCATATTATAATAACAATATGATTAGCAAATGCATCGACCGTTCGTCACATATAATTTAGATATATCAGCTGCAAGATTTTACTTGTTGTGTTTTGCTGTTTTGTTTTTTAACGAGCGTTTAAAAGAGTTTCCCTACTTGGCATAAACTTAAAGTAGTTTGCCTCATTAATTAGAGTGCATCTTTTTTTAAGTAGTTTCAACTGATTTGTTCGCGGTTTTAGTAAAATGGTGTTGCTACTGCTGCTTAAAATACTATATTTGTTGTGAATGTTTCCATTCGCAGTACATACAACTCCTTTAACAACGGACTATTTGCAACATCATAACAAGTCACTTAGCCTGCGGTTGCTTTAATACACCACAGACTCTTAAAGTAATTGCAAGGTCTACGACCCATCAAAGCCCCTTGTGGAATTGAGTATTTCCTGAATCATTTCTCATAGAAAACTGATTTAACAAGTTCACATTCGTGTTCATTCGTTCGTTGAAAAGTGCTTTAAGTAAGTCACTAATAGCAATTATAATCTGATAACAAATCATGCGATATTATTGCTCGCCATTATTAACGTCCAGGTCTCATTCTTTTTATTTTGTATCAGTTTGGTGATAATGACCGTACTATTATGTTCACAGATGAAACTATGTGTGCGATCGCCCAAGGAAGTGGATTTGTTTAATGATACTCAGCTTGTATATCTTACACGAGGTATCTTGTTAATTGTTAGTTTTTTTTAAACAGTGTATAAGGTACAATACTCACTCTTTGATCATTTGAAACTAAAGGATGTTGTTGCAGATTTAGATACTTAAATTATTCTATAAACAATCAGTGCTTGTAACATGACAATCGCCGAATTTCCGCCTTACAAATAACAATTTTATATGATAGTAAATACAGAATATATGATTGTTGACTTGATCATGTTGTTATCAGACGAGTCCGTTTTCGTGTAGGAAAAGGCGAGGCTTTACCAGCCTTTTCACACGTCATATATTTATTGTACCAAATAGACACTTAACAAGTCCAATAAAAAAAATCCGCAAATATTTAGCTATTAACAGTACAGCACAATATGCAACATTGATCTATGTGTACTGAACATTACACACAACAAATAGTAAATCAGTGAACAAAATATTGAAGCGAGAAAGTGTTGCTTGTCTTGGGATTCAATATATTAAAAATAAAATTCTTTAACATGTTAACACACAGAGATAGCACACTACATGAATGGTTCGTTTCAAAAGTGTGACATGTAAACACTCAACACAACCACAAACTCTAACATATGCTGGTTTATAATAACCACAAAAAAGTGCAATTCTTAACAAGTCGATATACTATATATAATCGACTATTCACCACACGGAACGCTGTTTTACATGTTGAAATACTAACGATTACTAACAAGAGAGTTGGAATGTCAAACTGCCTGAGAAAATGAGATCTAGTAGCTTAAGCAACTTCATGAAAAGGTTCTATAGTACTGATAAGCCCTGAACGCTGAAGCTAACCCCGGATCGAAAGTCTGCCAGAGTCATGGCAAATTCATTTCATACTTTAAATTAATAGTTGTTAACTTAATTAGAATTAAATTACAATTCTACACATTTTGGTGTGTGTTACGAATACTAAAAGTCAGAGGCATCGAATTATACCGTTCAGTGTCTCTAATCGGCATACCATGTACAATTATTTCGCCATTGTTGTTTGATCAACTGGTTAGAACTGTATTCGAATACTTTCGAATAGACTTTGACAAAGTGATCAGATGTCACCAAACTTTTGATTTTCGTAATTCATGTTTAAAATGAATTCTTATGAAGCCACACTATTTTATCTAATTGAACATTCTTTTGAGTCTTTTTTATTTTAATACCTATACTTTATTGACAAAACTACACTTTTTTCTTCTTTGTTAAATGACGCATGTGCTATTTTTCAACTGTGCTACATATTTCAACAACGTAACTTCGCACATACCTTCATTTTGCTACTGTATATGTCCATTATGTTTAGCAATAGAGAAAGTTCATGTATCGTTTACGCTGCCATTGATAGCACGTTATACTAGATCCAACCGCTTAATACCTTTTAATTTCCGCTCCAGAAATACGATATTCGTAAACATTGGTCACTTGTTATTTTCTTGCAATATTTCTAAAATTACTATGGATAAAGTTTCAATGGTTGGCATGTTGTTAAGCAACACATCGGAACTTGATCTACATACTAGATATGAACATCCTTGGTTTGAATGCGAAGGTTGTTAATCGATAATAATTATTGTTAAAACGTTTAAGGATATAGCACATATAGCTCTTGATCTATAAATCGTCGTAATTAAAACGATAAAGAGCTGTATATTGGTAGATATTTACGGTGTTCCATTCGACCAATCGTTGTTTCGGATTCTCGAGCTCTGGCAAAAACGAGAGAACACGATTCGAAGGCGCGAAATCATGATTCGAGACCACAATGCGAGAACGCGAGATCACGATGCATCGTATTTACGCAACCTCGCATCGCGATCTCAAATCGTATTCTCTCACTTACTCATCGTAATCTTGCAACCTCGCATCATGATTTCGAACTATCAACCTGTGTTGGTCGAGAACACGAAAACACCATGCGAAGGCATGATATTACGATGCGACCTCGCGAAAGCGGTGGCAATGAGATTTCTTTTTCGATTTAAACTTGATCTTCAAGATATTTTGTCTAAAGAAAAACGAGCAAGTATAAAATCCAAATGAGTTTGATCACAAAAAAAGAATCCCATTAGTGTCATCGCCTATAAATTGAAAGATTTCTAAGTCGATAAGTATGAATCGTGTCAAAATTGTAGTGTTCAAATCCTGTCAGCAGTACAATATACGGAAACCTTGTTTAAGAGCTATCTGGATTTGTATACATTTTCTGTATGTATGATGATAACTCAGAATGATTTTTACTTTGTTTGTATTCGAAGGTATGATAACGATAACGCTTCAGTACGATAAAGGTAACGCGATACTATGTTAACGATAACGCTTCAGTACGATGAAGGTCAAGCGATACTATAATAACGATAACGTTTCAGTACGATAACGGTAACGCGATACTATAATAACGATAACGTTTCAGTACGATGAAGGTAACGCGATAATATGATAACGATAACGTTTCAGTACGATAAAGGTAACGCGATACTATAATAACGATAACGTTTCAGTACGATAAAGGTAACGCGATACTATAATAACGATAACGTTTCGGTACGATAAAGGTAACGCGATACTATAATAACGATAACGTTTCAGTACGATGAAGATAACGCGATACTATGATGACGATAACGCTTCAGTACGATGAAGGTAACGCGATACTATAATAACGATAACGCTTCAGTACGATGAAGCTAACGCGATACTATAATAACGATAACGCTTCAGTACGATAAAGGTAACGCGATACTCTGATGACGATAACGCGGCGGAACGATGACAATGACGCGACATTACGACAACACGATATTACAATGCTGAAAATGCACCAGAACGATTTCTTTTATACCTAATGATAAAATATGACATTTATGCAGTGAAATAACAGCAGTGAAAATAAACAAACTGTTATTTTCACCGGTGAACATAACAAATTTTCGCATGCTATTTTTAGATCATGTGTGGGTTTTTCCAAAAAAATGGAGAACCTGCACGCGCGTTTGTCAACTGCGGAAGAACAAAATCGTCTAAAAATGCGATATTTGAACATTATTAATGTAAAAATGGAAGAAATAATAGGATAAATAGAATATTATGTGAGTTTTGAATAAAGATAAAGTTTATCATGCTCGGCTTGAACCAAACACTATTGACGTCATTGTGTTCATTGAAATGTATTGAGGCACGCCACGGGAGAAAGGGTAACTTTTCAGCGAAAAGGAAACAGCTGTTAATTATTTTCTTCAAAAAGGGGCATAAAAGAAACGCGCCACTCGTGAAAATATATGTTCTATGATCACTCGTGAAATAACAAACGATCTTACACTGACATGAAAAAATATTCTCTATATATAACATAATATCGCATTAATATCCTTGTACAGTCATGGTATTAATCAGACGCTATATATCTACCGGGACTTCGTTTAAAACAAATGAAACGTCGTGATTAATATGCAGTTTTCTCAAAACACCAGCTAGATGCATCGATTGGGAATGCCGTGAAATACGCTGCTTTGATCATGTTCCTGCCTAATTACCATTACATAATTCAGTTTAAAGAAACATCAGACATTGTTCAACTTTGCAGAAAATCGCAAGAAATACCTTCTGGAAACACGCACAGCAGAATTCTAGAAAAACTTAAATCAGATCGCTGATCAGAATCATATATGAACATAACTAATAACGCAAAAAGAAATATTTCGCCTGAGCACAGCGTCGACAAAAATAATTATCATTAAAAAAAAAAATCTAGTGTGCTTGAAAAAAATCCATTTCACACTAGTTTTCAGTGGTCAAAAAACAACTCATTGTCGTTTTGACGTAAGGCTATAAAACTCCTCAGACTAACGTCATCATGAATAAATGCAAACGGATCAGAGATCTCAGTAATTGTTTTTGGTCACATAAAAACGATATATAAAAAATATTTCTTTAATGGCTTACCTTCTTATTAATTCCGCATGTGCCAAGGCTTGCAACGAAATCGAAATCCCGTCTTATAAATAAAAGAATGAAAGTCAGTACAATCGCTGATTTCTACGTGCCAGAATCTTCGTGCATTGTGTTCTCAAGAATGAATATCGCTATCGTTAGCGGTGGACTTAAACGCGGTGTTTCGTGAATGCTAATTGTCATTTAGATAGCGCAATAAAAGCGTGACACGTGACTGATAATGGAAGGGCGTGAGCGAGAGAGCGAGATCGGGTTTCACGTGCGAAAACATGTTTGAACATAGATTCTGCATTGGCGTCTAAAGGACCATCCACATGGTAAAGTTTTTGCGTTATTAATAAACACTGTCCGTGTGACTACGTCTATTTCACCTTTATGTGAGGTGTACGGCAGACCCCTATATTAGAGCATGTTCTATTAATGCTGGTCTTGTATCTCAACATTCGACCATGCTTTTTTATCAAATAAATTGAAAAAGCGAATACACTGTTTTGTGTTTCTTAGTTTTGTTTTCACAAAATCATAGTCTATGTGCACACATATTTTTTTATTCTTTTAGTTTTCATTGTTGGAATAAATGTAAGTGAAAAAGATGGATAGGACATGGGGTATCTTGTAAAAGTGCGATTTTAACGATTAAAACCACTTATATTTCGAGAGTCATCGACTCGTCTATTTAACCCAAACACATGTGGTATAAAAATTCAAAATAGAAATTCGTTTTTTTGGTTCATCATATTCACAAAATGTAGCCAGCATGTCAATGTGTACATATGTGTTGCGCTCTAGGAAAACGGGGTTAAATAAATGTGCGTAAAGAATCGTCCCAAATTAGCCTGTGCAGTCTGCGCAGGCTAATCAGGGACGACACTTTCCGACAAGAAAGGTTTCTTTCGTCAAAAAGAGTCTTCCTTTAAACGAAAAATACAATAAAAGCGGAAAATGTCGTCCCTGATTAGCCTGCGCGGACTCCTAACTGTACGCACATGAATTTAAACCCCCTTTTCACAGAGCGCGGCCCATTATGAAAAACATGTTTCAATCGGAATAAGTGTTGCTGCATAGTTACTTTTCTCGGTCTTTAATCTCCTCATGTCGTTCTGATGAGAGGTTATTATTTTGTTACCTCCCCTAAAAGGTGTGCCTGTCTTCAGCATGGTATCGTACTATAAAGCTCCAAGTGTCAAAGCTGTATTCCGATATGGGCTTATAAGTTATTGTTATCCTTTCACTTTTCTGCTTTAAGACTATAACAAATACGAAGATAATAAATTCCGTACGATTTAAATACTCCGAAATGGGTGAAACAATAGGGTCAGTTAGTTGTTGGCAAACCTACCTCAGATGATTAATTGACCAAACTAGTACAGATAAATACAAATTAGTATTTCATAAAAAATGCTTAAAGAGAAAATGTATGATTGTAATGCAAAATCATGAATATGTCGCTTTAATAATAAATCGTTGTCCTGCGATTTATTGTTAGTGGTGATTTGCGAAAACACTGACTAAAACGTGCGCGCTAAACGCATAAGACATAAATAAAGACGTAAAGCGGGTTTGCTAAAATCGATTTGAATTGTGGTAAAAAAACAACATTTGAAAGCTGTTTCACACAGGTCAGTCAGTGGGTCGGTTGGTCGGTTGGTCGGTTGGTCGGTCGGTCAGGCGGACGGGCAGGCGGGCGGACGGGCATACGATCGGTCGGTCGATACATTTATCTCAATCGTTGCATGGATGTGTAATAATTATTAGTGTTCGTGCAGCTCTTGACTTTATCATAGAAATAACCACTGTTAGAAACAGTAAAACGTTAACACTTTCAATGACTATTGCACGTGCATCAGTAATACCTGCAGGCGCATTTAGAATATCCAGACCAAAACAGGAAAGCCGATCAGGAGCGATACTGAAAACAATGTGTCTTTATATAAAATAAATCCTAAAAATAAAGCGCTTAGAACGCGGGACAAACGCCGTGTTCACAGAGGAAATACCGAAGAAAACCCATAAACGTTGAGGACGCGACATATCGCAATACGACCCCATAGACTATCTAGGAAATAGGTTGCTGCATAGTTTGCGGACGTCTGTGGACCGCTCGCGATAACAGTTGAATTACTAATAAGTTGACGACGTAGACGATATTAACTTAACGATTATTGGGACAAAAAGTAACACACAATGGATGGTAACGTATAAGATTTATAAAAGGAAGAAAATGTGAATAGTTGAACGATGCAGACAGAAAATTTATCAACACAAGAAATGCCATACACAAACCGGATTTGTTTTCATTCTTTGTAAATATAAAGTTATATATATATCTTTTAAGTTTTAAAGTTTGCGTTTTAGTGAGACCCCAAAACAAATGTGAATAAACCGTAAACAAAACAATTATTCTATTATAGCAAGTTAAAATGGATTTATAGTATACAGGTATTTACATTATAGCATATATGGCGACGAAATATCGAAAACAACACAGATAAAACGCAATTACTAGTTTAAAGTACCATTTCTATTCCATGTAAGTCAATCATAATATGAGATCGCTTAAAGTTGAATGTTATCAATATCTTAAGCTTTAAATTACATTTTACTAAAATGAGTACGGAAACTCCGATAATAATACGTGTCGTGTTCTGAGAAAACTGGGAAAAATGCTTGTGCGTAAATTGTCATCCCAGATTAGCCTGTGCAGTCCGCACAGGCTAATCCGGGACGACACTTTCCGCCTAAACTGGAATTTTGCTTAAAAGAGACATCATTTAAACGAAAAATTCCATAAAAGCGGAAATTGTCGTCCCTGATTAGCCTGTGCGGACTGCATAGGCTAATCTGGGATGACAATTTGCGCACAAGAATTATGCCCAGTTTTCTCAGAACACGCAACATATCATTGACTTTAATGCTTGCCAAAAATACAGTTCATCTCCTTGGAAGTGCATTGCACGGAACATTAAACAAAAAACGTTGTTATACAGACAAGTACATTATTCTTGTTTAACGTAGAAGTAATGGTGTTATGTCAAATTAAGGTGTAAATTCCTATATGAGGAACAGTAACACTAATTTAACACTCAGTCCATATCTGTATATTTTGCAAACTCAACCTATATAGTCTGTAGTTAATTTTGTAGAACACCCTGTTTAATATGCAGATGTTAATTGATCATAATTAACCAAACCCAGCGTTAATTAACACACCTAAGTAATCTTTATTTTATATTTATGGAAACCAATTTAATGAGTCTATCAATTGTCAATGAATAAATAATGACGTAAGTGACTCTATACATGTATTAGCGGGTAATCAATTAGATTAAAGTGTCACTGATACATAAGGTATTACATTAAATGGATACATGGACATTTTGTGCCATTTTTTTTCTGAAAAACATTCTTTAAACGTTCATAAGTAAAATCAATTATTAGGTGGGGGTGAAACTTTGACTCTGTAGAATTCGAACTACCGTCCTAAAACTCTCCCATATTTAATGAAATATTTCACAAGCGGCTGTAAAATGTTAACAAATATGATTAGATGATAGATGATAAATACATATACGTTTATAAACATATTAATGTAAATTGGATCAAATGCTTAAGCATAGCTTGTGTGTTAACTGTATTGTCTGCCTAACGTCGATACGCCCCTCAACAATTAATAATCCCTTCAACCTTGGTTGAAGGGTCCCGAGTGAGTCCTCTAGCTGCAGTGGAAACATTGACCGGGATACATTATGTAGACGACTTTGTCGTTATTCACGTTTCAAGCTAAATGTAATCAAAGCGCTGAAGGCACTGAATTTGTTCGCTATTGCATAATCTTAGAAGCAACTCATTTTTCAAACTTATGTTATAGCTTTTTATATCGCAAGTTTGAAATGAACACAACCCCTTCAAATTTTAAAGAGTGTGTCTTAAAGCACAGGTCGAGATGTGTGTGACTGTTTATCCTCATATTTATGTTATAGAGATAACTTAGACAAAATAACAACAATATGTCTTTATTTTCACAATTGGTCGCTGCACTGGCAACCATCTTCAGAATTGTGGTTGCCTTGCTAAAGAATAACAAGCCTATAATCATGTACATGTTGTGATATGTGTATCTAATACTTTATCTATTTTCTTTAAATTATTGAGAAACAATTTTGCCCACATGAGAGACTTTTA
>VMBQ01001202.1:66473-137164 GCA_007657795.1 Dreissena rostriformis
TAAAGTTGTACCTTGGTTTTTTAGGATGATTATGACACATAGAGTAGAATGAATGCCGCGCGCGATTATAATTCAAAGAATAAATGTAATCAATGGAAACATGCATAGCAAACAAATAAACAAACCAAAAACTATATATTCGTTACATTCAAACGATTTACATACCGGAACGATATTTATTTTTGCAAATTCATATTTAATAAATCAAAATATTGAACTGTAGTCAGTGTTGGTGACCCGAGACCGTCGAAATACCGCCAGTGTGTATCAAATACCATTTACAAAATCTGCGCCGACTATTTCGACCATGTAGCCGCCGGTTTATGTTACAGTTTAAGCCTATTTCTATTGAAAGTTTTAAAAAGCGAAATGAAGAATTAAGCATTATCCTCAGACAATACATATTGGACGTTTACTTGTTAGTTTGGTATTTATCACGCATTCATTGTCTAATTGCAAGTGTACTGACTTGGCTTTTATTTTCACTAACGGGAATGAAAAGCGACACATTTTAATATTGTGGCATAGGGATTTACCCTTCGTCTGGAATTAACGAGAAATAAACAGACAAAACAGACAAAATCTTTTTTACGTAAGTAAATTTATTATAATGTTTGTTAATTTGGAGAACACTTGTTTGTGTTTTTTATTGTGTAACAAGTCATTTTTCGGGCATTTCTTCCTGCTGTTGATGTTGTTTCGGATTGTGCTCTATGAATATACGATAATTCAAATTGTATTGTGTCGTATTGAATGTGTTTCTCAATTGTCAAGAATATAAGTGTTACGCTTTTACGTAAGACTTACATAAATATAAATTGGACACTCATCTTAGATCAAGACCAAGAAAAAACCACGAATAGCCTTGATATGAGCTGGTCATTACCTTAGCCCTTTGCATGCTGGGAAATCTGCTTAAATGTCGTCTGCTGAATTTCTTAGATCATCATTTTCTTCACTTTTTTCAAAGACCACTATCAGAATAGCAAACAGTTTGGATCCTGATGAGACGCCACGTTCTGTGGCGTCTCATCTGGATCCAAACTGTTTGCAAAGGCCTTCAAAATCCGGCTCCAGCGCTCAAAGGGTTAGCTTTTCTCAGTCGTAACTTAGTCTTGGCTATATATCATGTATGAGATAAGGTCGTTACTGAGTATTGGTCATTAATTAATTTCCGTCCTTACTGAGCCTTGGTTGTATATGAGTGGTGGTCTTTGCCGAGTCTTTGTCCTAACGCATGGTTGGTTGTAGCTGATCTTTATCATGAGTCTCGTTCTGGACATTTGCATTTGTCATCCACACAGGCTTATCAGGGACGACTTTTTCCGCATTTATAGAATTGTTCGTTTAAAAAGTCTCTTCTAAACGAAAATCTAGTTTAGGAGGAAAATGTCGTCCCTAATTAGCATATGCGGACTGCACAGGCTAAGCTTGAATGACAGTACACACATGCATTAAACACTGTTTTCCACAGGCTAATCTCGGACGACAGTACACACATGCATTTAACAATGTTTTCCACAGGCTCATCTCGGACGACAGTACACACATGCATTAAACAATGTTTTCCACGGGCTTATCTCGGACGACAGTACACACATGCATTAAACAATGTTTTCCACAGGCTAATCTCGGACGACAGTACATACATGCATTTAACAATGTTTTCCACAGGCTAATCTCTGACGACAGTAAACACATGCATTTAACAATGTTTTCCACAGGCTTATCTCGGACGACAGTACACACATACTAATCTCGGACGACAGTACACACATGCATTTAACAATGTTTACCCAGAACGAGCTCCATCATAGTAGCGTCTTAGTTCTATAAAAGTCTTCGTCTGGTCTAAGTCCTTAGTTTTATATAAGTCTCCGAATGGTCTAAGTCTTTTTACAACTGAGTCTTGAACCAAACATGGGCTTATTTAAACGATTTCGAGTTAGTTTCCTATGTACTTGTTGTCTTTGGAGAGATCTAATCAATCCTCTCACTGTGATGATCAAATACGTGACCTATCGGTCGCCATGCGGACACCATATCCACTACACCACGGTTATTTGAATGCCCATGTTTTGAACCCCATCAAGGAATATGCTGCCTTAGCAATGGTGTGTTTTCTCCGAATAAATTATTTCTTTCTGTCATTTCGTTTGTATAACTAAATCACGATTATGAATGAATTAGAACAGTTAGGAAAACCACACATACAATTTTCTGTATCTCAAAACATATTGTAGTTTGATGATCTATGTTAATACTCACATTATGTATTGATATTTTTTCCAAACTTGAAAGAAACATAATATTTTTTTAAAGCAACTCTTACTTTTCATCAATAGGCATTACACGCATTGATTATTCGTTTTCAGCGGATAAAATATAATATTTACGTTCGCTTTTTGGTCCCTTCACCTTTTGATACAAACATATTCAGTTTTCGTCAATGATTTGGTGTTTAAGTTATTATTGGGAAAATCGATATGAAAATGCTCTTTTAATCGTTTCAATTTGTTTTATTCATATCCGTTGATACGACAAGGAACGATGCATTAAAGGGGTAGATGTTTCTTAAAACAACAATTATAGAAGTAATTAAGATTTAAATTATTTTCTCTATTTTGTTTGTTTTCCCTTCCTAATAAGCTAAACTGAACATCATACAATAAAATGATGTCTTGCAAACACATCGTAATTACCGCTTTGCACGTTATTTAAGAATGTCATAACACAAATGCTTTCATGCATACACTTTGTCCTAAAAAC
Organism: Dreissena rostriformis; assembly: GCA_007657795.1. Classification (NCBI taxonomy): domain Eukaryota; kingdom Metazoa; phylum Mollusca; class Bivalvia; order Myida; family Dreissenidae; genus Dreissena; species Dreissena rostriformis. Next base: position 69,243 of record VMBQ01001202.1, read on the forward strand.
GGCTACATGTTACATCATTACTTTTATCATAAACATAAAGAATATATGTCGTGTTCTGAGAAAACTGGGCATAATGCATGTGCGTGAAGTGTCGTCTCAGATTAGCCTATGCAGTCCGCACAGGCTAATCAGGGACGACTCTTTCCGCCTAAACTGGATTTTCGCTAAGAAGAGACATCATTGAAACGAATAAGTCCAAACAAGCGGAAATTGTCGTCCCTGATTAGTCTGTGCGGACTGCACAGGCTAATCTGAGATGACAATTTACGCACAAGCATTATGCCCAGTTTTCTCAGAACACGACACATATGTTTTCACGCATACAATTCGTCCTAATAACCGCTATGTTATGTGATTGTACTGAATATCAGAAGAGAACGTGTTTTCTCATACACTTTCTAATGGCTATCGTTATCCTAAAAATCCAAGTTTTAAAAATAAGATATACTTTCTTTGAAGTGGCTAATGTGATTAAGTTTGAAAGAATGACCCTCTTGAAACTATTGTGTCTTCACAAACATAGCTTTGTATGTGCATGTGGCTGTTTGTTGTTGTTTTTTGTTGTTGTTGTTTTTTGTGTTTTATTTATTTGTTTGTTAAATACTAAATTCGTATGCTGGTTACTTCTTTCCTATTACTGAAAATAGAGTTTTGTAGAAACATGGATAGAGCAAAACGCATGAATTGCTTTCAACACTTAAGGCTACAAATCGGTGAATTGTAACAACCAAAGTTGTACATGAAAATAGAACAAAACCCACATTTCTTTCATTTAAAGGTACCCATTTGGGTGTGGATGTCTCTTTCAAACCGGATTTTTTTTTCTCTTCAAACTTTGTTTTGCAGACATGAATTTCACGTGAATCAATACAATAGCATGTTTTCTATGATAGTAATCTGGAAATCGCTGTTAAAACAAGAGTTTACTGTTTAAAATGAATGTTCATCATCTACATGTTTCTTATTTTCTATCTATGAGCCGCGTTCTGGGAAAACCGGGCTTAATGCATGTGCGTTAAATGTTGTCACAGATTAGCCCATGTAATGCACACAGACTAATCAGGGACGAGAGTTTTCGATTTTATGCATTTTTTTTCTGTTAAATGAATTTTCTTCTTAACGAAAAGCCAGTCCAGGCGGAAAGTGCCGTACAAGATTTGCGTACGCGAACAGTGCAGTACAGCTTATTTGGGACGACACTTTACGCACATGCTTAAAGCCCAGTTTGGAACCCGGTCGATCATTTCATTCGAATCTGCACACCATATCTCAAACTAAGAGCTAACCGATTAGAGTTATCGTCGGCTCTATGTTACAAGATTCAGTTCAAGACGTGAGCAACGTGTGTAAATAGTTGATAACCTCTGCTGAAAGTCTGATAGGATTCGCATGTCTCGCCTTTTGTAATGACATTTCGGATTAAACACTTACAGTAAGAATATAACGACAGGGCGGTTTTGCAAACGAATGTATTGTTTGCAAAGATAGGTAGATGAATACACGGAAAGATATCTACAACTGTTGATAGAATTTGTTGTTTTTTCGTCAATACAATCGCAAGCAAAAATTAATGAATTTAAATTAATTAAAATCAAACAGGCGCCGTGTATAATAACAGTAACGAACATAAAAACGATGTGAATCCCATGAAAACTTTTAGCATACTGGGAATAAAACTGAAATGCATGATTGCTGTCTAATCCATTTATGCCTAGTGGACTCTCCCATCCTTCTAAATTGGATCAATATATTTCCAAAATTAGGGATGTCTAGTATATTTATTTCTATATTTAGAATATTTCATACAGAAAAATTTCTTTACGCAAACAGCGCAGACTCTGATGAGACGCCGCATCATGCGGCGTCTCATCTGGGTCTACGCTGTTTGCCCAGGCTTTTTTGTCTATTTTTCTAGACGCTAGGCATAAATGGGTTAAGATCCTTTGCACTTCGTTGGTGGATTGTAACAAGAGTGTGACCTTTAATCATGTACTTAGAAGAACTTAAAAGTTGAAAACTAATAGAAGGTGAAATCGAGATTTATTCTTTTCGTCCTGATAAAATTTGTTAAAACGGCAAAAAACAACAACAATATAATTGGAATCTACTTAAGGATAGACGCTTATTGAAGTCTATTGGAAATTTTAACTAGTAAAATGTTTGAACAAGTTCGTCATTTATTATAAATGATGGTTTTAACAGAATACATAAACAATTGTCACGTATTTACATTTCTGTTGAAGTGAATTTTGGAATTTGCTGAATCGATGTTTGTATTGGATTTTCATCAATAAGAAAATAATTATTATTTTATTGTGGGTGTGGTAGCTACTTGCGCATAATCGTCCTACACGTCGGGGTTGAATATTTGACCAGCTTTTAATGAATTTCGTGCTATGAAAAGCAAATGAGTACAGAGAAGCATTGTGTACATTACAGACACATGGCTGTATCATTAAACTCGATCAACTCCATAAGTTGCAGTATCATACGAGCATGTTAACTAACAAATGATTTGTCTGTGTCTGTGTAAAAAACAATATTCTAATGCAAGACTTAAAAATGCGAAACGTTTGATGTTTAGTTTTTTAAGTGAAATATTCATACAAAGAAAATATAATCGGTGTGTGACATAAGCTGACACCCCATGATATTTTCATATTACTGAAATCGATTTAACTCGTACCATGGCTGATGATAAAAAGAAATAAAACTAGAATCAAATCAAACTAATAACGCACACAATATGGAAAATCGAATTGATGTATTGATATACACGGACGTTGTTCTGGATTTATTGACATTGTGATTGTTTAACTTTAAACAAATTAGGAACCATCAGAAGCATGAACTGAAAGGACTACATTGCAGGATGAAATGATTAAATTGATCGTGGATGTTATATATTTGTATGGGCATCGCGATTGTTGCATTATTAAAGGGTTAATGATGAATGCACAATCAATAATTAGAGCGTTTTATACACGAATAATGAACAAATTAATTAATGAAAAGCACAACAATTGAAACTAGCAAGGTTGAATGATCAATATGGTATAAAACGTATAAACGGCACCACGTTGTGATACTTGAAAAGTCGATTCGAGGTTATAGCAGAATCTAACAAATAAACACCGATTCATTGCGATTTGTCGTCAGTCACTGCTTGCGGCATTATGACGGCTTCCGTTGACAAAAGTACATATGTCGGACAGTATGCAAGTCGGATGATGCGGTTAAAGGTATGATAATACATTAAGTAATTATTGCAACCATTCTGTCGTCATCATCAGCTTCAGCAGCCACAACATCGTTAGTGTCATCATTATCAACGTTATATTCATCATCGTCACCATTTCAAACAATATTTCACTTGTAAAATGTTTTGGTTTGATTCATGATTCTGAAAGCGCGTAAAAACGACCGAGTAAAAACGAAGGCTATTCGCTTTACGATGTTTCGAAAATGCTGGCAACAAATGATCCTTTAACATTAACCCATTTATGCCGAGTGGACTCTCCCATCCTTCTAAATTGGATCAATTTATTTCCAAAATTAGAGATGTCTGTTATATTTATTTCTATTTTTAGAATATTTCTCGCAGAAATTCCTTTAAGCAAACAGCGTAGACCTTGATGAGACGCCGCATTATTCGGCGTCTCATCTGGGTCTACGCTGTTTGCATAGGACTTTTTTTGTAGACGCTAGGCATAAATGGATTAATGAATAACCGCAACGTATGCAATTGCTTAATGAATACCGCTGAAACTACTATTGACGACAAGAATGATCAAGATTTACGATTCTGTACATTTGAAATACCTTCAAATCATTTAAGTTTGCTGGTAGTAAGCTTCGTTTTATCTACGAAAGCCAACATTTTTCGTGGGTATTTTGATTCGCTGACAATGATTCTCGTGACTTACGCGTTTGGAGGAAATAATTGCATACGTAAAAGCTTGAAGTAGCTATATGTGTCGTGTTCTGAGAAAACTGGGCATAATGCATGTGCGTAAAGTGTCGTCCCAGATTAGCCTGTGCAGTCCGCACAGGCTAATCCGGGACGACACTTTCCGCCCTAACTGGATTTTCGCTAAGAAGAGACATTATTTAAACGTAAAATTCCATAAAAGCGGAAAGTGTCGCCCCTGATTAGGGATGACAATGTACGCACAAGCATTTTTCCAAGTTTTTTCAGAACACGACACATATTATCAATCTGCTTTATCCAGATGATTAGCTCTTTACTTCTGTACTACAGACACGACAACGTGGAAGTGGTACAAATCTTTTAATTGAATGTCATTTTCACTTACTCCAAACCTCCTTGAGATGGAAGCTTTACCGACGCCATGACAATAAATACACAACAAGGTTTTTTTATTAGCGAAATATAAGTGTAAGACTATGAAATGTGTACACGTGTTTGCAAAATTGTATTCGCGGATATTTTGTTCTCTTTAGTTTCGAGTATTTGCGCATGTTATCTTCCATGTGCACTTAAACCGGTAATCAGTTTTAAAAGGGTTTGAAATGAATCGTCAACTATTTAATCATGCATTCTATCCCCCACGAATTTAAGTTTTTTTTAATTTTTCATAATTATACGATAGCCGATATGGAGACGTCATGGCCTAAGTTTTGATGTTGCCGTTTGTTTATTGATGTTTATTGATGCTAATGCAAACATATTGACAGTAGTGCTGTACGGAATATTGATGGCAATATGGGAACCGCCTTAATACTCCAATTATAGACGTTTACATATAATTAATATCTATATATAACATGTTATACTGTCATTGTATATCACTTAACACATGAATGTGTATTCCACATGTTAACACTGTGTTAAAATAATTATCTGGTGATATTTAGTAAAAGTTATCAATGACGCGAACATTGACTGTGTAGTAAGAGGCCTTTAATCAAAGCTAATATTGATATTAACCCAGCCTTGTGGTCGGCAATCAATGTAACAGATCGAACAATACTATCATTATAATGTATTGATACATGATTAGATTATTTGTTTGATGTATTAAACAACTACTCGAAGGACCAATAAATTCGTTAAAAGTCCAACTTTCACTATTAAGCAAGACGGGACCGTATGTTCGACACCATTATACCACCAAATAGAGCTGTCCATATACTTTTTTAGGTTATATATGTTACGTATTCGAGTTTAGCGTATTAATACGAATTTCTCTGTTCGTCATTTCGATTAAAATTATTTAGATTACATGGTACTGTGAAAACATTGAAAGACAGTAGTAAATAAACAGGCGGTATCGAAATTCATGAATTACTTCAACCTCAAAGACTTGAATCGTTTTATCGCTTCCACGAAAAAAATATATTGGTAGATGGACAGTTTTTCTTGATTTTGATCATTAACGAGGACTGAGATGTCCCTCATTAGGTGAAACAACATCGAAGCTATGTATTGTATATGCATTTACTGTTGTATAAATGATAGGTAATTTTGTATATGCTATTGATCAAATGCACGTATCACAACTTACTAGAAAGGAAGATTTCCATCAATACCAATGTTAATAAGAGAGTCATAGTGATGGTAAGGAATGACATTTAACCCTTTGAGTGCTGGAACCGGATTTTGAAGGCCTTTGCAAACAGTTTGGATCCAGATGAGACGCCACAGAACGTGGCGTCTCATCAGGATCCAAACTGTTTGCTATTCTGATAGTATTCTTTGAAAAAAAATNAACTAAGAGCTTACCTTTTGGAGTTATCATCTGCTCTATGTTACAAGCTTTAGTTAAAGACGTGAGCAACGTGTGTAAATAGTTGATAACCTTTGCTGAAAGTCTGATAGGATCCGCATTTAACGCCTTTGATAAGTGAATTTCAAAAATAAAAACTTACAGTACGAATAATACGAGAGAGCGGTCTTGCGAACGGTATTGTTTGCGAAACATAGGTAGATGAATAAACGTAAGATATCTACAACTGGTGTTACAAATAAATACTTCCGTCATTACAATCGGGAGCGAAAATTAATAAATTACAATCAATCAGGCGCCGTGTATAATAACAGTAACTAAAATAAGACGATGTGAATCACACGAAAATGTTAAACACATTTATGCCTAGCGTCTAGAAAAAAAGCCTTGGCAAACAGTGTAGACCCAGATGAGACGCCGCATGATGCGGCGTCTCATCAGGGTCTGCGCTGTTTGCTTAAAGGAATTTCTGTACGAAATATTCTAAATATAGGAATAAATATACTAGACATCCCTAATTATGGAAATAGATTGATCCAATTTCGAAGGATGGGTGAGTCCACTAGACATAAATGGGTTAATTAATATACTGGGAATACATTCAATGCATGAGAGTTGACTTAAAATATCTCGTACTTTGTTTACGGATTGTGTTACGAGTGTCGCGTTGAAACATGTCTTAAAAGAAGTTTACAGATGACAACTGTTAAAAAATGGAACTGAGATTTATTAATTTCGTCCTGATACAATATATTAAAACGGCAAAAACACAAACAATATCATGCGAGACTACTTAAGGATTGACGCTTATTGAAGTGTATTGGAAATGATAACAACTTGTTAAACGTGTAAATACATTCGTTTTCAATATGAATGACGGTTATAATAGAATATAAAAAACTGTACAATATTTAAATTTCTGTTGAAATAAATTTGGGAATCTGCTGAATCGATCGGTATTGGATTTTCATAAATAAGAAAAGAATTAATAATTTAGTTTAGGTGTGGTAGCTACTTGCATAGACTCGTCCTACATAATGAAGTCGATTATTAAACCAGCTTGTAAATGAAAAGTGTGATATTAACCAATTAATACCTAGAGGACTCTCCCATCCTTCAAAATTGGATCAATTTATTTAAAAAATTAGGGATGTCTAGTATATTTATTGCTATATTTAGAATATTTCTTACAGAAATTCCTTTAAGCAAACAGTGCAGACCCAGATGAGACGCCGCATCATGCGGCGTCTCATCTGGGTCTTCACTGTTTGCCAAGGCCTTTTTTTCTAGACGCTAGGCATAATGGGTTAAAAGCAACGGAATACAAAGACGCATTGTGTATGTAAACTCAATAAAATACATAAAGGTGCAGCATCATACCAGGATATTAAAAACGAAATCATTAATGTAAGTCTAACTTGAGACTAATGTGCTAATGTAAGACTTAAACTATGCGGAACGTTGGATATTTAGTAGCTAAAGTGATTTATTGAGATAAAGAGAGAAATATAATCGATGTGTGGCATCAACTGTGTGTTCCTTTTTTTTAATATTTCGCAAGCGCTGGCACCCCGTGAAATTTCCATATAATTGAAATTGACGTAACTCGTGCCATTGATGATGATAAAAGAGATCAATTTATAATCAAATCAAACTAGTATCAAATCAAACCAGATACGCGTACAATATGGAAAATCGAATTGATGTATTGATGTTAACGACTTTTTGTTTGTGATTTATTGACATTGTGATTGCTTAACTTTAAACAAATGAGGAACCATCATAAGCATGAACGGAAAGGACTACATTGCCGGATACAACGATTAAATTGATCGTAGATGTTATAACTTATATGAAGAACGCGATTGTTGCATTGTCAAATGGTTCTTGATTAATGAACAATCACAAAACCAGAGCAGTTTATACACGAATAAACACAATAATTAATGAACACGCACAACAATTGAAACTAGCAAGGTTGAATGATCAATATTGTATAAAAACTTATAAACGGCACCACGTTTTGATCTTTGAAAAGACGATTCGATGTGATAGCAGAATCTAACAAATACATTTTGATTAATTGCGATTGGTCATCACTCACATCGGAAGGCATTATGACGGCTTCCGTCGACAAAAGTACATATGTCGGACAGTATGCAAGTCGGATAGTGCGGTTAAAGGTATGATAATACATTAAGTAATTATTGCAACCATTCTTTCAGCATTATCAGGTCAAATAGCCTGAACATCTGTAGTGCAATCATAATCAGCATCCTCATTAACGTTATTGTAATTCTCGCCAACATTTGTTTTTTAATTCACTTGTAAAACGTGTTGGTTTGATTGGTGATTCTGAAAATGAGTAGAAACGACCGGGCTTTATCAGTGTAATCGTTTAACGATGTTTCGAAAATGCTGGCACCAATTGATGTTTTAACATTAAAAAATCAACGCAGCGCGTGTCATGGCTTAAAGATAAACATAAATCAAACAGTTGTTGATGTAAATAATAAACCGAATTCAAATAGTTGTTGAGCTCCGCAGACAATGCGTGTCGCGTTCTGAGAAAACTGGGCATAACGCTTGTACGTAAATTGTCATCCCAGATTAGCCTGTGCGGTCCAAACAGGCTAATCAGGGACGACAATTTCCGCCTAAATTGGATTTTTGCTAAGAAGAGACTTCATTTGAACGAAAAATGTCACAAAAGTGTAAATTGTCGTCCCTGATTAGCCTGTGCGTACTGCACAGGCTAATCTGGGATGACAATTTACGCACAAGCATTATGCCCAGTATTCTCAGAACGCGACACATGTGGAAAAACGCCTTTATTATCGACATACGCGAACGTTTTTATCGATATAGTGAACTTGTGAATATTTTAATGCTTAAACCGAGGCTAAAGCATCAGAAGCACGAATGGTATTAGTTTAGTTCTTTTTTATACGATTGGTCGAGCATATCACACATTCAATGGAAAACACGATTACAAAATGTTCTAATATCCAGAGGTAGGTAGAAAAAATTGAAATAAATGATCTACAGTTTGAACTGGCATGAAAGATTATTTGTTGTGGTATATAATGCAGCACGCTCTTATATTCGTAAGAACGATTCTCGATGAACGCGAAAGCAAGTTAAAATTGATTTCATAGCGATATCTGAACATCTCGGCTGACACTACGGCTGTCGTTGACAAAAATACATTTGCCGGACTTTATACGAGTCGGATGCGAATAACGATTGGTTATCTAGTCTTCATTTAAGTCCTTATAGTACCAAGCAGAGACCCCCTTATTATCAGAATAACCAATATCATCGAAACTATAAGAATAATGAAACTCCGGAAGAATTATTATGAGAAAACAAAAACTATTCCGCGAATTTGTATTTCAGGCAAATGTCTAATTACAATTACCATATATGACCGTATAAACAATAAGACATAACACATAACATAACGATTACCGGTAAGCTCAGTCACATATTGTAACAGTGAATGCAAACAATTGGGTTTATAACTAATTAAAAAGCATGTCTAACCTCACCTCAAGAATTATCTCTATCACACACGTTTTTCATATATTTGACATCGCCGTTTGTGTTATAAGATTAAACATATAAATGAAAATGCAAAGGACCTAAATTGGTCATGACGGTATAACACAAATATGTAAGTCAATGCAAGCTGAAAAACGAGAAGTAGAATGATTGTTTCATTATTAAATCGTTAATGTTTAATGAACAATCACGCCACAAGAGCGGTTTATCATCGAATGTTATAAATGCATAAATAAATAAATTAATAAGATAAACAGTTGAAACTAGCAACGTTGAATCAATATTGCATAAAAAGGAACCACGTTGTGTGTGATACTTGAAAGGACGATTCGGGGTAATAGCAGAATCTAACAAATACACGTTGATAAATTGCGATTTGTCGTCAGTCAGAGCTGGCGACATTAAAACGGCTTTCGTTGGCAAAAGTACATATGAAGGGCGGTATGCAAGTCGGATGATGCGGTTTAAGGTATGATAATACATGAAGTAATTATGGCAACCATTATGTTGTCATCATCAGCTTCAGAAACCTCAACATCTTTTGTGTCATCATCGTCAACGTTATATTTTTCATCGTCACCATTTAAAACAAGATTTCACTTGTAAAATGCTTTCGTGTGATTCATGATTTTGAAAACGAGTAAAAAAACGGGTAAATCAAGGTATTCGTTTTACGATATTTCTCAAATGCTGGCACCAAATGTTGTTTTAACATAAAGGAATTACCGGAACGCGTGTCATGGCTAAACGATGACAGTTGTTGAGCGTAAGTACTTATGTTCACTTACAAGTATTATTCATGAAGCCTGGTATCATCTAAATCTTCAACAAAATCATCATCACCTACGACATCATTATATAAACATTGCCATATTCTTTACTTAACCCATTTATACCTGGCGTCTACAAATAAAGGCCTAGGCAAACAGCGTAGACCCAGATGAGACGCCGCATGATGCGGCGTCTCATCAGGGTCTACGCTGTTTGCTTACAGGAATTTCTGTGATAAATATTCTAAAAATAGAAATAAATATACCAGACATCTCTTATTTTGGAAATGAATTGATCCAATTTAGAAGGATTGGAGAGTCCACTAGGCATAACTGGGTTAAATATCATGCACAAAAATACAGTTATGTTTGTGATTGCGATTTGTTTGGACGTTGAATAACGCTGAATCTACTATTGACGACGATGGAGATCAATGTGTATGATGTTGTACCTTTCAAATACATGCAAATCTGTTAAGTTGTATGTATTAGTTTTTGACAATTTCAATGACGGTTATAAGTTTTGTTTTATATATGATAGCCACCGGTTTTTCGTCGGTATTTCAATTCGCTGTTCCATCAAAAACTGACAATTATTCTCATGAAGTATGCGTTTGGAGAAATAAATTGCTTACGTCAAAATTTGAAGTACAAGTTGCTATATTATCAATCGTGCTTTATCCAGATGATGGGCTTTTTATGTGTGATACATACACGACAACGTCGAAGTGGTGCAAATCTTTTTATTGCGTGTCATTTGCACGCACTCCAACCCTCCTTGATATGAAAGCTTTACCGACTCCATGGCAACAAATACACAACAAGGTTGTTATATAGCAATTTGTAAGACTATAAATAGAGAACACGTGTTCAAAGAATTTAAATCGCGTATAGTTGGTTCTCTTATTAGTTTCGAGTATTTGCGCATGTAATCTTCAATGTGCACTTAAACCGGTAATTGGTTTTAAAAGGTTTTGAAATGAATAGTTAACTATTTCATCATGCATTCTATCCCCACGAATTAACCTAAAGTGACTTAATAATATGTCTTAAACGTTATAATATATCTTCGTCACTACGAATTTGATTTGATTTTTAATTATTCATACTTTTACGATAGCCGTTATATAGACATCATGGCCTAAGTTTTGATGTTGCCGTTTGTTTATTGATGTGTATTGATGCTAATGCAAACATATTGATAGTAGTGTTATAAGGAATATTGATGACAATATGTGAACCGCCATAATACTTTAATGCTAGACGCTTAATTACATACATATCTATATATATAACATGTTATACTGTTAGTGTATATCACTTAACACATAAATGTGTATTCCAGATGTTAACACTGTGCCAAAATATGGTGACATTAAGTAAACGTTATCAATGACGCGAACATTGACTGTGTAGTAAGAGGCCTTTAATCAAAGCTAATATTGATATTAACCCAGCCTTGTGGACGGCAGTCAACGAAAAGAATCTTTAGAAGGAATTGATACATGATTGGATTGTTTGTTTGAATTATAAAACAAGGACCAATAAATTCATACCAAAAACGTCCATTTTGTACTTAAAGCAAAACGACAATGTATTTTCCACACCATTATACCACTAGTTAAAGCTGTCTATATGCATGTTAAGGTTATACATGATACTTATTCGAATGTTTACATATAAATACGATAATTCATTCTTATTCGTTTCAATTAAGATTATTAAAATTGGATGATAATAAACATTAAAGGGATAGATACTTTACAAACACAATAATCATAAGACTGTAAACACATTTGTAAAAAAATACATCTTGCATGTTCTTCAACTTCGTCCTAGTAACAACTTTGTTCTGATGTAAAACTTTGTGTCCGAAAAGAAAATGTTTATACGCGAACACTTTTACTGTTTTTTAACCCTTTGAGCGCTGGAACCGGATTTTGAAGGCCTTTGCAAACAGTTTGGATCCAGATGAGACGCCACAGAACGTGGCGTCTCATCAGGATCCAAACTGTTTGCTATTCTGATAGTGGTCTTTGAAAAAAAGTGAAGAAAATGATGATTTTAGAAATTCAGCAGAAGACATTTTAGCAGACGACAAATTTCCCAGCATGCAAAGGGTTAAAGACTGTGGCTGGTGCATATGAATCCGTGGTCAAAAATCCATAGAACATATCTAAATAAGATACTTTAATTCCAACTCTTGTGAGGGGATTAATTTTAAGTAATTTTAATATTGCATCATACTCATTTCATAATGTGCATGCGGTATTCAAGTGCATTGAGTTATCAATTGACATTTCTGCACACTAGATTTGTGACGGCTGTTTTCGTAACTAATTGCGCATTTATACACAAATTTAAAGTGTTTAGTTTTATTACATGTCTTAAATAGTCAATGATGTCACCAAGATGCTGAAAGTAACATTACATTAATTATATTTACTATAAGGTCATTTTTGGATTTTATATAAACTAAAAACACTATTTTGATTGTCACTGTACGGTATTGTTAAAGCCTACCTCTGTATACCTTAGCTGCATATATTTCTTTCATATGACTGTGAAAATTTATTATGTTTTGGTAATATATGTGTACATGTATTAACGTAATTTTGGTGTTCTTCATTAACCTATAGGCTTAAAGTACATGACCACAACTGATGTTGAAGTTTAGACAAAAATACATTTTCTCGTTATTGTCGTTATTATTGGACGTTCTATTAAGGAGTACAAGAAGTTCACCAACGAACGAACGTTGCTCTGATTATTTTGAATTTTTTATTGTATAACTTCAAAGAAAGACATTGCCATCAAACGTTTAAACGGAATGGATTCATGATACATGATTGATCAAGAATGTCTATGACCCAACCAGAGCGGTTGATGCGTTAGCGTGGAACTAATTATACTTAAAGGCATATCAGAGGGAAATATCAGTGTGAAATGAGAATCGTGGCATAACATGCAAGAACTGCAATGGACTGGTATCTTTAGTTACGATTTTATTAAAAGCGGAATCTAGTTTAAAACTCGTTTGATTCATTGCGATTTATGATCAATCACAACCGACCTCGTTGTGTTGGCTTCCGTAGATGAAAATACGTAAATTGGTCAGTATGCAAGTCAGATTATGTGGAGAAAGTTATGGAAACAGACCACATCGTCTTCATAATACTTATTAATATGAAAAGGGCAACATCACCGTAATTACATTAATCAATCAGTGTCGTCAATATTACCATCGTTGTCGTCATCATCAACTTTATTAACATTTTCAGCAACGTCATCATCGTCAACACTATCATTATGACACCATCAACGACACTATTTTAAACATATTTCAAGCGAATACAACGATGATTTGGATACTAGTTATTGTTCAGGAAAACAAATGTGTAGGTTTGATGACTCATTTTGGAGAAATCGCTTAGAAATATCGGTTTATTACAATGTTATCTGAAAAGTTATGCTCATTCTTTTAGTATTTACTGACCAAAAATGCCTTTATTCTGGTATATCATTATTCTCATGCTTTTCTCTTTACTAAATCCAAAATGTCAAGCGTTGTTATATGACAGTTAACGAATTAAAAGACTACACGCACTGCAACTCAAACTTTAATTAACAAATTGTGAAAGGTCGTATATTATATTAAGAATAAGTTCTTAATTTTTTAAATGATATAAGCTAGTATACAATTAAACAAGAGATGGAAATGGAATCTTAAAACGAGATAAAACTCATACAGTGTACATTGATTTTGTTAATGCTATGCTCTTTCTGTTTTGACGGAGACACTGCATATTGTCATTGGAATTAACCCTTTGAGCGCTGGAACCGAATTGTAAAGGCCTTTGCAAACAGTTTGGATCCAGATGAGACGCCACAGAACGTGGCGTCTCATCAGGATCCAAACTGTTTGCTATTCTGATAGTATTTTTGTTTAAAAAATCGAAGAAAATGCTAATTTTAGAAATTTAGCAGACAACATTTTAGCAGACGACAAATTTCCCAGCATGCAAATGGTTAATAAGTGGAAAAAATATTGTTCATTCAATGCAACTCATTGCTGGCATTTGAAAGATAAGAAAGAAATTGAGTATATTGAATACGACGGTATTTTTTGTATGACGGAACAACGACATATTGAAATGGATAAAAGCTAATAAAGAGAGAAAAACGATTTAGTTCATTCATAACCACTCAACGCTGGTATTTTACAGATCATAATGAAATACAATTAGGGATGCGCTATGGTTATATTTTCGATGAAATTGGTTTTGGAATCAGCTGAATAAATAATTAGATCGTGAATAGATAATACATGGGTTGTTGGTTGGTGGAGGGGACTGCATAGTGTAATTAGGTTTAATGAAATGTGTGATATTAAGTGAGTAAATGAAAGGTTTGAATTTTTAATGAAGCTTTAATATAGAAAAAAATAGACGTTTTTTGAAGTCTTACCCGAGTTTCCAATTTTATTATTACTTGAGTCATTGTTTCGCGTGTCATTGCTTATGATAAACAGCAATAAAAATGGAGATCTACACCGACATTGATAAAATCGAATAAAATATTCATATAAACCAACGTGGCGTGGCCATCGATGTGTTGAAAGTTTGATTGTCTAACTTAAACAATTGCGTTCCATCAGAATCACGAACGGAACTAGTTGAATAGCATTTTAATTGGCTGAATTGATCCGACATATTATTGCAAACACGATTGTTGTATTAAACAAACGTAAAATATTGATGAGAAATAACACGACCGATGTGGTTGTTGGACTAAATGTGGAACAATATGAATAATAGAAAACATCTCATCCGTTGAAACTAAAAGTGTAGATGCATTTATGTTGTAAAAAAAGCACAAACTGTGGTGATTCTTGTTCTAATGTTTATTGTTAGATGATGAATTTAATTAAATAAAAACAATTCGATAAATTCGCGGCTATAAATGAAAAGACAAAATCGCCGACACGATGACGGATGCCATTTACAACAGTACATATTTGGGAATGTATGTGAGTCGGATGAAACGATCTCAGGTATTTATGAGCCTCGCTCTGGGAAAACAAGGCTTAATGCGTGTGCGTAAAGAGTCGTCCCAGATTAGCCTTCGTGGTCCGCACAGTCTAATCAGGGACGACCCTTTCCGCCGTATTTGGATTTTCTTTGAGAAGAGACTTTCTTTTTTTAAAGTACCATAAAAGCGGAAAGTGTCGTCCCTTATTAGCCTGTTCTTTCTGCACATGAATTAAGCCAAATTTTCCCAGAACAAAGCTATATAATATTATAATGGCGATTCGGATCATTGTTTAATGAATATAATATGAAGAAAAAAAATGCGTACGTAATTGAGTTTAAACAACCATTAATCGTGATTGCGTCTAATCCTTATTCTCTTCGTTTTTTTTAAAGTGTAATGCCACATCTACTTCCATTCGACGATCGTGGTATCTATGATATTCAATTAACTATACGTCGGTATCTAATTTTCTTTTGAATTAAAAAGTGTGCACATGATTTTCCGTCATGGTTTGAGACAACAACTGCCCATTCGTCGACGTTTACATCAACTTCAAGCGATATGTTCTCAATTGGCTGTTGATTAATGAAGTTAAGACAAACAAGGCACTTTCACTCACTGGCGACCTCTAATGAAAGACACTGATTTAAATTGGTTTCTGTTGCATGTACCAGTATAATTTAACGGTAGGGCTCTATAATTTCTGTGTTTGCTTAATTAAATACAATAATAATAATGTCATATGTAAAACATTCCTCAAAGTCATCTTTTTATCTTAAGTACACAGTAAGCTTAACTGAAACCTTCGTCGATTCTGTACTTTTAATAAAAGTCCACATAGATATCAATCTGTCAATAAACACGACCTTAGCTAGTGAACAACGCTATCATTAGGGAAATGTTGATACATGATTAAATTGATTTCGACAAATAATAACAATTATTTAAAGGCAAATACTTTTTAAGCTACCACTTTGCATGGAAGATAAGTATTTAAATACCTAGTAGTTTAAATATATAAGTATTGTAATCTCTGTGTTATATACCGTAAAGTTATGGATACATGTTCGTATAATCGTTTATCTTCAGAATTCGGTCGATTATTTAAATCAGATATTTCATCTTATTAATATTCTTTTACTCTGGATTTCAATGTTTTTGTTTAATTCTTGAACAACCTGTTTAAATAGATGATAGGCGTGTCATTTTTCGATATTTAGAGTTCGATTGCGAACAGATGCTCTTAAATTAATATAATACGGGTAAAAGAGTTATGAGAATGTTAATGATTCTTTTTGTTGGCAATACAAAGTGAACGAAGAAATCAACTATATATGTTAAATCGAAATGCATATGCACTGACGGTATAAGTAACAAATAGGCCTTTCAATGGCAACCCAAGACAACAACAAGTTAAAGACTTTAATGGAATGTGAAAAGGGGGAATAAAACTGCCAACGCGTGTGCATGTTAAAAGATCAGCCAACATTTAATGATCGGAATCAATCGAAAGGCACAATTGCACAAGGTATAAAATTGCAATCAAGAGTGTGTTGTTTGAAGGAATGTCAATGCGTCTGCCGCACTTGAAGAAGCAAATGAAACGCTTTACATCGCATTGCAAAATTGCTGAGATTATCACTACACAGAATGTTTGAAATATCAAATTTCAAAACATCCATGTTTTGTCATAAATATTATAGTTCGTAATCAAGATTAAAATTCGTCTATAATTATATTTATAGTAAAATTTGAAAAATCTGGTCCGTGCAGTTTATATCTGACGCATCATGTTACTGAAAATAATGGCTTTATATGTGTCGCGTTCTGAGAAAACTGGGTATAATGCTTGAGCGTAAATTGTCATCCCAGATTAGCCTGTGCAGTCCACACAGGCTAAACAGGCCGACAATTTCCGCTTTTATGGAATTTTTCGTTTAAATGATGTCTCTGCTTAGCGAAAACCCAGTTTAGGCGGAAAGTGTCGTCCCTGATTAGCCTGTGCGAACTGCACAGTCTAATCTGGGAAGACACTTTACGCACATTCAATTTGTCCAGTTTTCTCAGAACACGACACATAATACGGACTAAGATTACATATGCAGTGCATAACAAGCCTATAGACGATATGTAAATATATTGAGGTCAGTTGTTTTGACATCGATAGCAAAACATCGTTAATATATACTTCAGAAATTATATACTTTTTGATATAACAAGAGGCAAATAGTTCTCCGTGAAATTGTCTTGTGATATAGGTCTTTTAAAACATTTGGTATTTGAAATCTGCTGTTAAACATTAGTGGAATTATTTTATCGCCAGGCATTCCTCTGACGATACACAGCAATCAAAGTGGTAGCTACTCTGATAGTGAGGCAAGTCGAGTTAAGCTATTGATTTAAACGAACATTACGCTCAAACTAGCAGACTTGTGATTTTTTAATCTAAACAAAACAAGAACAGATGTCATGGATTGCAATTAACAACGGAATATTTTTGTGGAAATGATTATTCAACAATATCACAACCAGACTTATTGATGAACAAAACGCGGAATACATGAATACAAGAAAAGACTCATCAATGTCAAAAGATCAAAATGGCAAAATGGTTGTGGCATAAAAACAATAAGTGAATAGGATGTGGTATTTGTGGTGACGTTTTAAGATAAGCGCGAATTATAGTTTAAACGATTTAATTCGAGTCATTGCGATTAATTTTAAGTCCATGTCGACGTCATTATGGCGGCTGTTGTTCATAAAAGTACATATGCCGGACAGTATGCGAGTCGGATAATGCGGACAAAGGTATGAGGACCCTCATCTTGTTCACCAATCCGATAACTGTACTATAACTATATACGCGCGTTCTGAGAAAACTGTGCATAATGCTTTTGCGTAAAGTGTCGTCCCAGATTAGCCTGTGCAGTTCGCACAGGCTAATCAGGGACGACAATTTCCGCTTTTATGGAATTTTGCGTTTAAATGATGTCTCTTCTAAGCGAAAATCCATTTTAGGCGGAAGGTGTCGTCCCAGATTAGCCTGTGCGGACTGCACAGGATAATCTGGGACGACACTTTTCGCACATGCATTATGCCCAGTTTTCTCAGAACACGACACTATTTTCTTCTGCTTCTGATGTAGAAGCTTTACAAGGTATACACGTTTTAATAAGTTGTCATCATAATCATCGCAGTCATCAACCTTATTATCATCATTTTATTCAGCAATGTCATGATCGTTTATGACAATATTGTTTTCTTCATTGAAATTGTCACGTATTTACTATGGTCATATGGGCGCAAATAAACACAGTGCTGAACGCCGTCAAGTGCTCGTTGGTACACTGTTGTCAATCAATTAAACATTCAATCGACTGAGTGTAAATCTGACTTTGATCAAGATAATGACCCTGTCACTGAAAACGACATTTGTTAGCGACTGACCAATGCTATCAGAATGTATTTAGATAGAATGTTTTTTAGCAATCATACAAGTACTTGAAGGACCAATACTTTAAACGAAAATATTAAATAACATTGTATGTTAAAATCTAGCATTAGTTAATTTAAAAGCTAAAAATGCAATAAGTGATGTTGAATACGGTAACAAAAAACAGTTTGACAAACAAATATGAACAATCACTCGTATTCGTTTTCATTATGATAATCTACGTATTGTTTGTTTCGAGTTGATATGGCACGTCAGAAGGTAATGGTCTTTAAAAGTAAGTATCTAAGTGCAGGAACTTTATTTAAACTCTAAAAATCACGAAACAATTATTCGATTCCATGAAATATATTGTTAATAGACAACACGAATATTTTTCTTCAATTGCTCATTAGCGAGGGTTTGAAGTGTTTACGATATCATTGAACTTTTGGTTCAGATGAAGTGTTTTCTAAACGAAAATCCTGTCTAGGCGAAAAGTTCCGTCCCTTTTACGCACATGTATTTAGGCCGGGTTTCCCTGAGCGCAGCTNAGCTTTACAAGGTATACACGTTTTAATAAGTTGTCATCATAATCATCGCAGTCATCAACCTTATTATCATCATTTTATTCAGCAATGTCATGATCGTTTATGACAATATTGTTTTCTTCATTGAAATTGTCACGTATTTACTATGGTCATATGGGCGCAAATAAACACAGTGCTGAACGCCGTCAAGTGCTCGTTGGTACACTGTTGTCAATCAATTAAACATTCAATCGACTGAGTGTAAATCTGACTTTGATCAAGATAATGACCCTGTCACTGAAAACGACATTTGTTAGCGACTGACCAATGCTATCAGAATGTATTTAGATAGAATGTTTTTTAGCAATCATACAAGTACTTGAAGGACCAATACTTTAAACGAAAATATTAAATAACATTGTATGTTAAAATCTAGCATTAGTTAATTTAAAAGCTAAAAATGCAATAAGTGATGTTGAATACGGTAACAAAAAACAGTTTGACAAACAAATATGAACAATCACTCGTATTCGTTTTCATTATGATAATCTACGTATTGTTTGTTTCGAGTTGATATGGCACGTCAGAAGGTAATGGTCTTTAAAAGTAAGTATCTAAGTGCAGGAACTTTATTTAAACTCTAAAAATCACGAAACAATTATTCGATTCCATGAAATATATTGTTAATAGACAACACGAATATTTTTCTTCAATTGCTCATTAGCGAGGGTTTGAAGTGTTTACGATATCATTGAACTTTTGGTTCAGATGAAGTGTTTTCTAAACGAAAATCCTGTCTAGGCGAAAAGTTCCGTCCCTTTTACGCACATGTATTTAGGCCGGGTTTCCCTGAGCGCAGCTTTATTTTATTATTCAAATAAACTAACGCGGTCCTCAATAAATTGGAATTGTGCTTGTTTAATATGAAACACAAGGTGTTGCCATCTGACGCACTGGAGCAAACGAGAACATTATTGGTTTATTGACTTTATTGTTCGCAAAAAAACAGTTTCAACAAAACTGTTGTTTTATTATTTACGTGATGAGAAGATATTATGACACCAACACAGTGATTGATGGGAAAAACTTATACGAGGTATACGTGAATAAAATAAGTATGCATTCGGGAGAGCAAAAGCATGGAGCTGTGAAATGACAGAGTGGAATTAGTAGTGTGATATGAATGTATTACAGCGACAAGTTGCGATAGTTAAATTGGCGATTATTTTTATTTACAGTAGAATCTATTAGAAACAATTAAAATGCGATTTACTGTTTGGACAATCTTATAAAATTATGACGGCTACCATCGACAAAAGTACATATGTCGGACAGTATGCGAATAGGATCAGGCGCGTGAAGGTATGATAATAGTAAAACTGGGCTTAATGCATGTGCGTAAAGTGTCATCCCAGATTAGCCTGTGCAGTCCGCACAGGCTAATCAGGGACGACACTTTCCGCTTTATGGATTTTTTCGTTGAAAGAAAGTCTCTTATAAACGAAATCCGGTTTATGCAGAAAATGTCGTCACTAATGAGCATTTGCGGACTACACAGGCAAATTTTGGACGCCACTTTAAGCATATTCATTAAGCCCCGTTTTCCCAGAATGAGGCTCATATATACATGTGTCATCATCAAGAGCGCCATCAACAACATTACAAACACGTTCACATTGTCCTAAGTTTCATCATCGCAATCACCATCAACAACTTTATAAGCATCAACTCTTATTAGTGAGCATATGTATCATACTTACAATGTATCATACTTACAATCATCATAAACATCACGATAATAATCGTTGACATCATTTTAAAACGAAACTTTTCATCAATGCAGTCATCATTCAGACAATTGGGTCGTTAATTTGTTTTGATTTTAAATAGCGTTGCAACTTTACGAACGATAATGGTGGTTATCGGGATTGGTGATTTAGTAACTTTGATAAGTCAGTTTAAGTTATTGTCATGATACAATATCGGTTGATCCGTTTGAACGGAATTGACCTTTGTTTTATCTTTGATAGGAAACGATTTAACGTCGGTCTTTAATTCGCGGTTCAATCATGATAATATTGTTGACGTATGCGTTTGGAAAAAAATGAATTTCATACGTCAAAACAATTTGCGTCATTCAAAGGATAGTCTTGTGACGTTTTCACATTTGTGGCGTGTTCTGAGAAAACTGGGCAAAATGCATGTGAGTAAAGTGTCGTCCCAGATAAGCCTGTGCAGTCCGCACATGCTAATCCGGGACGACACTTTCCGCCTTAACTGGATTTTCGCTTAGAAGAGACATCATTTAAACGAAAAATTCCATAAAAGCGGAAATTGTCATCCCTGATTAGCCTGTGGGATGACAATTTACGCACAAGCATTATGCCCAGTTTTCTCAGAACACAACACATTAGACAAGGCAACGTCAAAGTAGTATACACCGTTCGTTCAATTGCCAAAAAAACATACGTTATATTTACTCACTCCCGATCTCTTTTGTAATAAGGCTCTGCCGTTCCCAAAGTGACGTACATACAACACTTTTCTCCTGTTAGTCAGCTATATTTGCACGGAGTATTGTAATGGAGCCCATACACCAAGAACGTTCTTAGACAGTTTGACCTCGTTCTGAAGAAAATGCAGAACGGGATGTGAACTTGCTTGAACGTGTAGTTTTGGTCAGAAAAAAGCCTACACTATGATTGAATGACTTTTATACACAGTTCGCGCTACGTGCAGCTCGTTCCTATCCCGTCCTATCCCGTTGCCAGTCCGTCTTTATCCAGCTCAAATCGGGTCAATTTTCCCATTGTCCCCGTTGGTATACCGTTTCCAGTCAGACCGAGTCCGTCCTCAGCTAGTTCGTTAACGTTCGTAGGCAGTTTTTCTTTATTCGTTATACAGTGGTTACTCGTTCAAAGGCAGTTCAAACTCCGTCCTACTGCGTTCTTAGTACGTTTAGGACGTAGTTGCAGCCAAGTTCTGCACCGCAATTTTAAAACCGACTACGTTCCTGCCAGGTCTCATTTATGTTTCACGATTTGAGCCGAGCCAAATTGGCAGTGCGGCTAATTAAAGGCTGCCGCAATTTAAAAAAAAAAAAAACACAAATCAATATCTCAACTGAAAAACGTCAAGTAAATGCAGAAGGTATTGAGCAATCGGGAATCTAACATTTAAAAAATTAACAGCTCCAAGATTTCCATGTTTCAACTTAATATCACAAATGATGAATTTTGAGACAACGACCTCTATTTATTTTGCACATTGTCTGAACGTATTGTATTTACGGTTTGAACGTAACAACTGCATTGAACGAGTACAACGTACTTGAAACCTACTGCGAACTCCTTAAAACGAGTACAACGTACTAAGAACTTACTCAGAACTTATATAACGTGTTGCAAACGTTGTAAGAACTTATCTTTTAGTTTCTATTTATTTACATGAAACAAGATCGTACTTGAGACGTAGTGCGGATGGGGTCGGTCTGTGTGAGAACGGATTGGACGGACTAGAAACGGACTCGATCGGTGGGGCATCGTACATGTAATTTCGGTCCAATCGCACTACTATCTGGCACGTTCCTAGCCCAACCTTAGTACGACCTATCCGTTCTTAGTACGTCTATTCCGTTTCCAGTACGTTGTTACTACGTTAAATTGTAGAACGGGATGATCGGAAGAAAATTTTGAGTAGGCTCAAAGTTCTGAAACACCTCTCCCGTTCAACCCTGCTCCAGGCCGTCCACAAAGTTCGAAGACAGTTCGTAACACGTTGCTACTACGATCACTCCGTTCTCACACAGTTCGAGCCCGTTAAGTCACATTTCTTCAGAACGTACTTCGAACGGAGTCGGTGTATCAGGGGTATTATAGAGAGATTGTACCTGTAAGTGTTCCAATTATTTTCATCGCGGATGCCATTTAATTTTGAGTATTTGCACATGCTAAATCTCGTATGCACTTAAATACATAATAGGTTTTTAACGGATTTCAATTGAATGTTATTTCATTTGAACGTTGTACTTGCATTCCGTCCCCCGCGGATAGATGATATGATTAAACCATTCAATTTTGAAATTTGCTTCGTAACCAAATGTATTCATGATACATTTAAATAATGGTATAGTATCCGGTATAAAGAAAAAGTGATCCGTGTGATGGTCTAATTGGTCGTTTCTCGATATATTTTGTTTTTCTATTTATTTAACCAGTAGAAACAAGCCGCTTCATCCGAAAATGGGTCTTAAGTAATATGTTACGAGCGTAGCTCCATATCAGCCTAAGCATTCGCACAGGCTAGTAAGGAGCTACCCTGTCCGCTAATGAGACCACTACGCCGCGCATGTCTTTATAGCGGACTTGGAAGCTCCTCACCAGACTGTTCGAATGTTGGTCGCGTATGCCATACGGCCCATTTTTGCACGACGCTGCTTATATAACTCGTCAATATTAACCTGGAACTGTCCTTGATGCAAGAATAGTTTTTTGCCGTTCTGCAAGCGATTTAAATCGATTGAAGCATACCTCACTATGTATACTGTTACGGCCTCGCTAGACTCGTGAAAAATGTGCACGAATAAAACAGAATGCAAATAAAAAGGTGAAAAAATGCAATCGTATTATCTATGCTTATGAAGTTCACGCGCGCAGGTTTAATGTGTTTAGCTATATCTGGCTATCAATTGTTCTGAGAAAACTGGTCAAAATGCGTGTGCGTAAAGTGTCATCCCAGATTAGCCTGTGCCTAAACTGGATTTTCTCTAAGAAGAGACATCATTAAAACGAAAAATTCCATAAAAGCGGAAATTGTCGTCCCTGATTAGCCTGTACGGACTGCACAGACTAATCTGGGATGACAATTTACGCACAAAAATTTTGCCCAGTTTTCTCAGAACACGACACAATTACGGAGACGACCAATCATGGGTTTATATTTGTATTGGGGCAAAAAGCAATTCTTTCTGTGTATTGCAAACCCTTCGACACAAATTGGAAAGGCGTGGCTGCAAATGCAAGTGTACTGGCTAATCATATCTCATTTTCTATAGTGTTACATTGCATCGACCGCGAAACGAAAAGTAATTGATACTAGAAACCACACCATATAATGGTAACTTTATATTTATTTTTTTTATAAATATGAAACATATAATTATATACATGTACGTAATTGTTATTATATATTTAATTGCATACTATATAAATACATGCATGCTAACGCCACATGTCAACAGAGTGTTAAAAGCTACCTAGTGGCATACGGTACATGTTATCAATCACTCGAACAATAACTCCATGCAAACGGGACTTTAATCAAATCTAACATTGATATTAACCCAGCCCTGTAATCGATAGTCAATTCAAACGATCATAGCAATTCAACAATGCTATCATTAAAGGGTATTGATACATGATTGGATTGTGTGTTTGACAAATGAATTAAGTACTAAAGGGACCAATAAGTCGTTGCATTTAAAGTCGCTTTCTCACAGGGATTTTTTTTATTTTAGCCGCGTTCTGGGAAAGTCGGACTAAATGCACGTTCGACACTTTTCGTCTAGACTGAATGTTGGTTAAAAAGATACTTCCTTTAAACGAAAAATTCCATAAAAGCGGTAAATTGCGTCCCTGATAAGCCTGTGCGAACAGCACATGGTAATATGGGACGACGCTTTACGCACATGCATTGCGCCAAATTTTTCCAGAACGCGGCTCCTTTTGGTATTTTGGTGCTTTTAAACAACTGTTTCTGTTGGATTTGTAAGCACTGTTACTCGAAATTATAAAATATTGAGCCTGTATGATTTTGAGTGGATATACTTAGCACATATCGCTTTAACATATTAACACTATCAGTAAAACGACTGCACATTTTATGTCCAAATGTTTTAAAAGAAGACGTTAGTCACAAGTGATATAAAATGATATAATGTTAACACTTAATATTGTCAACGAAACCAAAATGTCGTATGTGATATGGAAATTATTATGTGCAACAAATATAACCATTCAGCATGTATCCACTAAACAAATAACAATGTAAACCAATAAAGTAATTTACATTTCACAGTTGAAAATAAACTTTCCTATTATGCGCATTGAAATGATTATCTATTTTCGCAAATCCGCGGCTTTAAAACGTCAATACATTTTATTAATACCGTAAATAAATATTTTTACTGTCCTGATTTAAAAACCTTTATGCAATATCATATTGAAATACATTGAATCATTTTCAATAGCGCTTTATATTAAACCAGTTTAACGATAAAAGTACTTTTTGGCGTCGCTCTGAATGAAAGTGATTTGAAATAAATTTATTGCTTGGGATGACGACCATCATTATCAATGATAGACGGGATAACAACAGGGATGGTTGCGTATTGGAGGCATTAAATTATTGTGAAGGTTTTTTACCTATATACTTTGTTTTACACATAAACGGACTTAACTTTAAATATATTATTTGCATCTGTTTGATTGAGGTAAGTCTGCAATGCATTAGATGTACTATCGTCATCACTTCTATTTAAGTATCATCTTATACACCTGTATTAATCTTCTTATCTTCATCCTCCCTTTCTTAAACACCGTCATCTACCGTAGCATCGTTGAATCCATGACAATTTTATGTATAATTCATGATTCATTCAGTATTCATGTACTTCATATCTATTCGATATTTCATGCCCATAAGCCTGTTCGTATTTAACGCATCACAAGTTTTTGTTCAGGTTTTTATGCTAAGTAAGTTACATTTTGATGCGTCGTGATTTAATTCAAAAAGAAAAAAAAGAGCTATAATCCTAATTAATTGCGTCACGTGTTTGAAGGTTGAATATGGCAATGAAGCTATAGTTCATGTCCTCTGTTGAATGTATTTGCGGATTGTGTATTAGAAAACTGTTGACGACTGGTCCTTATCTTCAACGCGTTTAAAAAACAAACAAATATGAGCCTCGTTCTGGAAAAAATGTGCTAAATGAATGTACGTAAAGCGTCGTCCCCGATTACGGCGATTAGCCAGTGCAGACGGAGACTAATAGACAGATTGTTATTTCATTATCTAGAATGTGTCATTATAAGCCTGTTAAAAAAAAATTGTAATGCTGATTCGGTGTGAACGTCCTGACAATTTAACAAGCCATGTGACATATTGTCACTAAATGTATATTCAACTATTTCTCTTTATATTATACTTATTTTATATGTTGTATGTATGTATTTATTTTGACCTTGCAGTCAAGGATAACCCATGAAAGTGCAAGCATTTCCAATGGGGTCATTTGGTTTTGCTGAAGAGAGCGGGTATAAGANTTCCAGTGCCCCGGCAAGGGATTGAACCCACGACCGCTGGAATGGTAGACCAGTGTTTTACCACTCGACTACCGACCACCCTTATGTTTTATTTTAGTTAAATTACTATATTTTATTAGTTGATAGATTTCATTACATAAAAAACACACGGAAATGTGTGAAGAATTCTCTATAAATACTTTTAATATAATTTTGGCTATTTGCGAACATATCGTTAGACTTAATCATTGATTCTCACGTCATTTTGACCTGTGTATGGCTCAATTTTTCATTAAAAGAAACATACTTTTTTTTAGAAACAAAAGCTAGTTTTTGCCAATAGATTTTGCCGTCTATGATCTAACAGCATTAATACAGTTTCTCTTACAAACGTGTCGTCTTTAACCTATAATAAGTGATTACAACAATGGCCAAATATTGTTGTTAACTAATCGGCTTATAGGAAAGTTTAATTTGAAAAACACTTTCAATTTGACTTGTGCAAATAATCTTGACAGCTGTCCGAGAAACAAAAACACGATATTTAAGAGAATTGTCAATATTTGACAAGAGTATACTTTGCGTATTTTAAAGGTGCATATGAAATCCATATCGCCGATTTAATCAAAACCATAAGATAGTTTACATAATCATATTATTACGATGAACGGCACTATCATGACCTGCTTGATTCTCGAATGCTGATATATGTGTCGTGTTCTGAGAAAACTGGGCATAATGTTTGTGCGTTAAGTGTCGTCCCAGATAAGCCTGTACAGTCCGCACAGGCTTATCCGGGACGACACTTTCCGCCTAAACTGGATTTTCGCTAAGAAGAGACATCATTTAAACGAAAAATTCCATAAAAGCGGATATTGTCGTACCTGATTAGCCTGTGCAGACTGCACAGGCTAATCTGGGATGACAATTTACGCACAATCAGTATGCCCAGGTTTCTCAAAACACGACAAATATCGCTAGCGAAATATACAAGGTGCTGAATATGTTCCGTCTTTTTTGGTTACTATATCGAACAAGAGACATTTAAATGGTTTAGAATTTGCATACAAACACCAAGACACAGTTTGCACATGTGTTTTACAACCACTGAATATTAATTCCCGTCTCTCGCAATTAATTTCTTCCATACTTTAATGAAAAAACATGTGTTTGCCAATATATATATATATTTATCTATATTTATGCATTATAAAAAGAACACATCTTAGATTTCAGAATCGTCCATAATTGGGAGCAGGATTCTTAACAAATATCATAGCTCTGTATCAAAAAGATTGCGATTTTAACCCATTTATGCCTAGTGGACTCTCCCATCCTTCCAAATTGGATCAATTTATTTCCAAAATTAGGGATGTCTTGTATATTTATTTCTATTTTTAGAATATTTCTCATAGAAATTCCTTTAAGCAAACAGCGTAGACCCTGATGAGACGCCGCATTATGCGGCGTCTCATCTGGGTCTACGCTGTTTGCCAAGGCCTTTTTTCTAGACTCTAGGAATAAATGCGTTAATGTAGCAACCACAGCATTTTCATCATGCACGAATGTCCCTTTAAAACGCATAGTTATCTAAACAACGCTTGACTTCATCTTGTAATAATAAAATCGTGTATTGTGAAATCTTGCATTCACGTGGACTTTTGAATGCTCCCTACGTTTATTTTTTACCGCGAAAGGAAACCCTAGTGCGAAAAATGTTTTCATTTACAAGGAATGGGACGTTTAATATAAAATTTCATGTAAGTGCAAATAGGTTGTAATCGTGTATTCGTCAACAGTTGGTTTCACCATTTGCATAGAATACTTGCAAAAGTTAAGAAAGTGAAAATAAGCGCACTGTTTTACTCAACGTAAGTAAAATAAAATGACACATAGTCACGTAAAGTGTTTATCAAACGAAATGTTTCTACAATTTCAAAGTGATCATTGCATAACAATATTAATTTTAGAAAACACATTCAATTGTGTTTAAGTTATACACTGTTAAAGCAATGACCTTCACTTGAACAGGAGTTAGCCTTAAGTATGTTCACCCTTTTGATGTAATCAATATATGTCAGTGCTTTCAAGATACCTATGCTTAAAATCTGTATAAAAGTAAAATATTGGTTTTCAAAGTTTCTGCCAATAAAACTCGTTTCTTCCATAAGACAACTTCACCTAATTCGTTTTCAAATCTATGAGCACTGGAGTCGCAAGTTCGAGTTACTCTCGCTACTGTATATGAGCCTCGCTGTGGTAAAAAAGGGGTTGAATGCATATGCGTAACTTCCACACAGGCTTATCAGGGAGGACACTTTGCATTTCAAATTGATTTTCGGTTAGATGAGTATTCTCTTAAACTCAAAAACAATAACAGCGGAAAGTGCCGTCACTGCTTAGCCTGTGTCTTTTGCACAGGCCAATCCGAGACGATTCATTACGCACACGCAACAAGCCAGGTTTAGCCAGAGCGCGACTCAATTATAACAAAACTGCTTATTTTAACCCATTTATGCATATAGCGTCTAGAAAAAAGGCCTTGGCAAACAGCGTAGACCCAGATGAGACGCCGCATGATGCGGCGTCTCATCAGGGTCTGCGCTGTTTGCTTAAAGGAATTTCTGTAAGAAATATTCTAAATATAGAAATAAATATACTAGACATCCCTAATTTTGGAAATAAATTGATCCAATTTAGAAGGATGGGAGAGTCCACTAGGCATAAATGGGTTAAATATAAGGCGTCTAATCAAGATGTCGTATACTATTTGCTTCACGCCGGGCGCTCAAAAGTCCAGAGTATCCTCTGGAACCGAACGTCTAAGAAGTCTCATTTATCGTACTCAATTTCGCCAAAGGAGTTTCAAATCTTTGTTTATCACATCGTCGTCATTCCCGCGTCACGAACATAACATGTCATGGGGATGTCATCGATGGAAGTAAAACCAAGAACACTCGCTAATAATGATACTAAAAACCACAGACAATAAAGCATCACATTCCTTTAACGCTTTAAGAACACCGCCAGAAGGATGGGGCTAAATCTGCCACTAAGTTCGGATGAAGTAGCTCATTATAAATACGTAAATATATGTATCCTATTCTTGCAGAAGATGGATTCCGGAAACAAATTACGTCTGCGAACCCTGCACTTGCAGCTGGGCACCCTCCTCGTGCAACGCAAGGCCCTTAACTCCAAGGTGACTACGAGACACTTTGAGCTACTGCGAGAGGCAGTTGATGACGTAAGCATTAACTACATTTTCTACTTTCTTCTGGGTGTGTTCACATTATATAAAACAGTGAAAAGTATCGATACTTTTCAGTTATTCAGATATTTTTTACTGTTTTGCACAGTTAATTATAGTTTTTAAATCACTCGTATTTCCGTATAATACCACCGATAAGCATTAAATAAAATTTGTGTAGTCATAGTTTTTCGATTCACTTGAATCAAAGCGCATTGCATGTAGAATTAATTGAAAACAGCCTTCGTTTTCGTAACCAGGACGCCGATCCGTACGAGATCAAATCCCGGCTGACACGCCTAGAACAGTCCCTGAAACAGGAGGGCCTCTACAAGAACGTCAAGGCAGACTTCGTGCATTTACGGAAAGATATTCTAGGGGTATGTAACACTCCAGCTTTTATACCTATTTATTTAGGTTCGGTTGCATCAAAACCCTAATGCTTATTGGAACGCTCTCGAGTCCGTTCCCTGGGTATACGAGATCTAAAGAACAATCCCACGGGGGATTCGAACCCGTGTCATCCAGGTCGCTAGGCTGACACCATACCCACTACCCCATCGCGACAATCTAGCTTGAATGGGTTTAGTCAAAGATGTTTGTAAACATATGGAAAAGAAAACGTTTGAACCTCAAAACTTAATGTCAAATTGATTGAAAATTGAGAGGAATCAGATATTAGATATGTGTGTAACAAGTATTTGATTTTAGTAAGTTGGATGTATTTCAAAGTTTCCGTTATTCGTCGTACACCGATTAAGGACAATTGTTAAATGTACCAACGCTGAAGCACTATAGCTGTCAATCAACTGGTCACACCAAGAAGAAGTGAATAACCTCACACATTCTGGTTTAAAAAAAAATACTCACTTTATGTCCAAGTCGATTTGTCACTTTTTTCAACTTTTGTCAAAAGAATACACTAATTATCGACCTACGACCTCCATTATCATTGCTTATTATTTTTAAAAACATATGCATCGGATTTCAATAAAACACAATGGCGATTTGCGCTAATTACAGCACATTATATTTAACCCAATGCAGAAATGAAAAGGAAACACATTCCGTGCCGGTGAACAGTCTGGCAAAACAATGAAGACAACAATGAAGTTGTCTTCCATGGGCCTATTTATGAATCTTTTCAAACTTAATTTGAGAATGACATATTATATATGAACACAGTGAGAAACTTCTTATCATGATTTATGTAATGGGAACCGATCATTGATATGTCAAAAAGTAAATGACTATTCATCCTTGAGTATAACATATATTTACTTCATTAAACAAAGTTATAATTTTAAACTACGTTGACAGATATTTGTAACGTTCTAGAACGCGTTTTTGTGTATTTGTTGTTGTTGTTATCCGCCTAACGGGACCGCTTAAATTTCCATAATTTAATCATTTTAATACAATAGTCTAATGTCCACAATGCAAACTTGGGAAAGTTCCCGTCTTTCACAATGAATGTACATATCACGGACAATGTGTTTCTGCATCTCTATGCAGACGAAATAATCATCTTAATTATCAAATCTCCCGCTTACATGTGACTGTTCTTACAAGTATTCTACTCTGATCGTCATTAAATATCATCAACCTTACAATTCAGTTAAAAGCTTGAATATTGCATATTAAGTCAGAATATCAGCTCCTTTCAGTCCATAAGTTTCCCAAAAACAACGATGCATTGTCCCATTTTCGTGTGGGTTAACAGGTTATGCAGGCTTTTCGATTGTCTTAGTCACACCATGTCAGCCAAGTTTTTGAAAGTTGACCCCGTTAAAACAAAATCGCCTTCCTTTGAGAAATTGACGATCTCGAGAGATTGAACATTTATAAACAAATCCGTAACACGGTTCTTTAATAACAATCAAACCGAGATCCAAATCCGCCGACCCGAACAACGCGATAATGATCTCATGATATGTGATAGGGTTTAAGTGCATTTGTTGAGCTAAACGAGGTGGAAAGCGTTGCGTGATTAATGAATGATTAATGAAAACAGGCGGTCTGTTTTTGTTTTTGATTTGTTTCAATTATTATTTAATTGACAGGTATACAATTCGGTTCAATCAATCTATCGTTACAGAAAATGTTCCCTTTTTACATAGTAAACAAACGATTTTATTCACGACCTTACAGCGTGCGGTTTTAGGATATGAAGTTATTAATCTTGACCGGAATATTAACCGCGTACAATAATTAATCTGTATTCTTATCATCTAGCCCTTAGGCCCAGTCACACCGAGGTTACGGACGAGTAACGGACATAAAATCATTTTATCCGCTCGTGTCCGTTCTTATCCGTTTAATGTCCGTTTCATATCCGGTGAATCCGCTCCTTGTGCGGCGATGTCCGGTGACATCCGTTCCGTCCGTTGGGAAGTTTTGAGCATGTTCAAAATTTTCCACCGGATAAAACGGACAGAGACATCCGTTTGATGTGCGGTCTTCATACGTTAGTGTACGGTTTGTTCGGAACTCGTGTGTTACACCTCCTGTACGTATCCGGTGTATGTCCGTTAATGTCCGGTTGGTCCCAACGGACGGAACGGATGTCACCGGACATCGCCACACAAGGAGCGGATTCACCGGATATGAAACAGACATTAAACGTATAAGAACGGACACGAACGGATAAAATGATTTTATGTCCGTTTCTCGTCCGTTGCCTCGGTGTGACCGGGCCTTTATCCGGTAGAAGTCCGTTACTCGCACGGTAATATCCGTTAGCCGACCGTTAATTATCCGGTTCATATCCGTTAAACGTACGTTTCTTCCCGTAACATCACCGGTACTTGTGCGGTCATTGTGTGTTTCCTACGCTTCAGACACCGATTGCGAGAGTCTTGAGCGGCAGAGCAGGTACATTGTATCACCGGATAACCACAATCTGCATATTTTGTCCGTTTTCTCTCCGTTACATGTTCGTAAGTCGGTGTGACTGGGCCTTAACTCTAACCACTTACACTTAACCAAACCATCTTTCACATCGACGATCAGACCATGATAGAGCTGAGTATGTTACAAACAACAAAATTGCTAACCCAGCAATAAAGATTTTTGTCTCCAAACCCTTCTTAAACAACGCGCGACCTTTCTTTCCAGCTGCTACAGTGGACGCCCGCAGACGCCGCTCAGTACCAGCAGAAGCACACTCTCCCCGGCATCCACACCATTGGACCCAAGGATCGAACCTTCTACGTGGCCGCCAAGGGAAGCGAGGACCACGCGGCTGCTTCCGGCGCAACACAAACGTAAGTCTGTCAGAAAGCATTTACACAAGAGGTTTGAGATGGAGGAAAATATGTGTCGTGTTCTGAGAAAACTGGGCAAAATGCATATGCGTAAAGTGTCATCCCAGATTAGCCTGTGCAGTCCGCACAGGCTAATCCGGGACGACACTTTACGCCTAAACTGGATTTTCGCTAAAAAGAGACACCATTTAAAGAAAAATTCCATAAAAGCGGAAATTGTCGTCCCTGATTAGCCTGTGCGAACTGCACAGGCTAATCTGGGATGACAATTTACGCACATGCATCATGCCCAGTTTTCTCAGAACACGACACTTATGTTCACGAGGCGTGCTGGGTTGTCGGACTGGTCCTAAATGTCCATAACTGTATTTATCAATCATCCAAATATGCAGCTACCCGGTATATTCGTTTCATTTGTTCATTGCAATGTTTTTGCTGCATCTAAATATTGATTACACAGTCTGGTCTGGAGCTTTTCTGTCTGCTGATGAGACCACGAGACCTTGTGTGACTTTATAGCGGATACCGTAGCGGATGCGCAAGCTGGTCTGGGGTTATGCTGGCCGCATATGGCATCAGACCCAGTTTCGCTTGACGCGGCTAATAAACTAAAGTGATCACAATATTTGCTGAATACTCATGTGTATTATGTTTCTGATCAAACAAGCACTTCTCATAGCATGATATCAAACATGGCTCATCAGACTGGATTAACTGTTATTATGCTGTAGAGATAATAATGATCAGTCCTGACGGACCCATTGACGTATACATTTGACTGTTAACATGTTTATACTCAAAAGGGCAGTTGACCGAGTTTTATCTTGAAATTGCGTGCTGTTGAAATAGCCATTTTTGAGTTAGACAGGTTGATATTTTTTTTAAACATTGAATGTGAAAACCATAGTTCTTGTTTATAAAGAACAAAATAAAAGCGTCTCAGTCGTCGTCACTTTTTTTAGAATAACATTAAATCCTAAGCCAACTCTACTATATTTCTGTACTATATTGGTTTGCTCAGTGTAATACTCCTAAGGGATATTACATAATAGTTAACTATGGAATATTGTTTATATGTATATTGGTTTGATTAATAAAATTGTTGATCTCATCGTTGTGGTTCTGTTTTTGATAAGCACGGTGCTTAAAATAAAAATTGTCTCGTAATATACGAAATAAAAAAAAAATGATCCAAAACGTGGGGTTTACGTGCACTTATAAACGTTAAAAAGTACGTGTATTTGAGTTCCCCGAGGTTACCATAGGTGGGCGTGTATCTTTAGTGTTATAAAACTTTCGCTACGGTTCGCGTTTAACTTAACGAATCGATCAACAAACTGTCTAAATGGTCTGTTTTGAATAAACCTCGCATTCATTTAAAACATGATTTGCATATTTATCGCCCAGGCGTAATCGGATTAAAGATTCTCCTGTTTATGACGATATCGCCGTGCGCTAATAGCAAATAAAATCGCTATCTCTGTGCGAGCTTTTCATGAAAAGATATGGAACGCCATAGCTGTCTTACATTGTAACATTTCTTTCTGTCTTCTTTAGAAGGTGTCTTGTTTTGCCCAACCGTCGTGATATCTTGTCCATATTTGTTGTTGTCTTGTCAAAACACAGTCCTATTATGTCAAACCGTCTTGTTATCTTGTCTGAATGTGTTGCTGACTTGTCAAAACATAGTCTTATTATGTCAAACCGTCGTGTTATCTTGTCCAAATGTGATGTTGACTTGTCAAAATACAGTCTTATTATGTCAAACAGTCGTGTTATCTTGTCCAAATCTGGTGCTAACTTGTCCAAATACAGGTCTACTATATCAAACCGTCGTGTTATCTTGTCCAAATCTGGTGCTGACTTGTCAAAATACAGTCTTATTATGTCAAACCGTCGTGTTATCTTGTCCAAATGTGATGTTTACTTGTCAAAATACAGTCTTAATATGTCAAACAGTCGTGTTATCTTGTCCAAATATGGTGCTGACTTGTCAAAATACAGTCCTATTATGTCAAACAGTCGTGGTATCTTGTCCAAACATTCGGACAAGATAACATGGCGGTTTGACAAGTCAACGGCACATATGGACAAGATAACAAGACGGTTTGACATAATAGGACTTTATTTTGACAAGTCAACATCAAATTTAGACAAGATAATACGACGGTTTGACATAATAGGACTGTATTTTGACAAGTCAACAAACACATTTGAACATGATAACACGACTGTTTGAAATAATTAGACTGTATTTTGACAAGTCAACACCACATATTGACAAAATATCACGACGGTTTGACATAATAAGACACCTTCTAAAGAAGACAGAAAGAAATGTAACAACGTAAGACAGCCATGGCGTTCCATAAAAAGATCACTGGTGATTATCATGATGATCCCGAACTTTAAATGAGCCGCGCTATGGGAAAACCGGGGTCAATGCATGTGCGTAAATTGCGGACTTCGCGGGCTTATCTGGGACGAAACTTTCCGCCTAGATTAAATTTTTGTTTAGAAGAGAATTGCTTTAAAGGAACAATTAAATACAAGCCGACAGTATTATCCTGGATAAGTCTAGGCGGCTAATTTATTTATAAATATTATTGCATGTACTTTTATTCCTCCAGGTTTAATAATAATGTTTATGAATAAGTAAACTGTATTCGATTTTGCCGATTACTGACATACTTAACATTTACAATTATTCACGTCGCGAATGAATACCTTGAATAGCATATCTGCATGGTACATCGTTGCGAAATATACCTATTTTAACTCTTCAATAGACCTTATCAATTAAAAAAACTGTTTTAAAGGATATAATAATGCTTTTTTGATGAACATAAAAATACAATTCAGATGTCCAAACAGGAGATTGACTATTTGACGTCATAGCTGTACAATGGATAATCTTATAGTGCATTTGATATTAAAAACGGTAAAAGTACATACAATTATTTATTTTTCAACACTTTATCAGCTGCACTATCCAGCAGCGCGGCTTATATTTGAATATGTATTATTGAATGTACTTTTACACCTCCGGGTATAATAATAGTGTTCACTTGTGAGAGAAGATAATGAATTATTAAAGTTTATTTGATTTTGCCGGTTACTGACGTAATTACTATTTACAATTATTCACGTCGCAAATGAATACTTCAATAGCACAATATTTACATGATAAATGGTTACGAAATATACGTATTTTAACACTTCAATAGACTCAGTCGATTGGAGAAAAAAAAACACACGATATTATAATGCTTTTATTGATTAACATTAAATGCAGTTCAGTTTTCCAAACAAGAGATGGACTATTTGACGTCAAAGTCCTATTTATGAACAATCTCAAAGTGCTTATAAATGATACAAAGACGTTAAAAGTACATAATAATATTTTTGAAGACTGTATCTTCCCCCTATCCAGAACGTGATGTTTCTTTTATACGCTCAAAAATCGCGTAAGCGGTTTAATCCATTTATGTCTAGTGGACTCTCCCATCCTTCTAAATTGGATCAATTTATTTCCAAAATAAGGGATGTCAAGTATATTTATTTCTATATTTAGAATATTTCTTACAGAAATTCCTTTAAACAAACAGCGCAGACCCTGATGAGACGCCGCATCATGCGGCGTCTCATCTGGGTCTACGCTGTTTGCCAAGGACTTTTTTTCTAGACGCAAGGAATAAATGGGTTAAGGGTTGCAATTATATATGCTTAACAATATTTATTAACGACTCTTCAAAGCCTTTGAGAAGTAATCTTTGTTTGAAAAAAAAACAACGACGCGAATATTCGTACTGTGTATAGATTTATATGTACGCAACTAATAAAGTAATATATTTCACGCATATATTAAACACATATTATGAAGCATATTAGGCGATTGTCGAAGGTCTTATTGGCGTCATGACCTTTTGAGGCAAATGATTTGCTTTTTATTTGGGCACACACCAAAATTGTCTTTCAAAATCAACACACTTTTATGACTGATAAACAATCCAGAAGATCTTCGAAGTGTTTTGGATGTGAAATAATTAGATGTATTGTATTAAGTGGCTGGCTGTGTCAACATGGTTTTATATTGACAGTGAAATAGTTACACCTGAAGTCATATTTGTGTCGTGTTCTGAGAAAACTGGGCATAATGCATGTGCGTAAAGTGTCGTCCCAGATTAGCCTGTGCAGTCCGCATAGGCTAATCAGGGACGACAATTTCCGCTTTTATGGAATTTCTCATTTAAATGATGTCTCTTCTTAGGGAAAATCCAGTTTAAGCGGAAAGAGTCGTCTTTGATTAGCCTGTGCGGACTGCACAGGCTAATCTGGGACGACAATTTACGCACATGCATTATGCCCAGTATTCTCAGAACACGACACATTTTTTATTAATTTCAGATCGATGAATTCATTTGTTAGAAAGGGTAAAAGGTATCTCTTGACAGTACCGGTAGTTGCTATATATAAAAGTGATTGTGTAAGAGTTTGATGTAATGTAGCAGTATAGAAACCATGGCTAGTTGATGTGTAATTTCTTGCAAAACTATACGCTCGTGTAAGTATTTTACGTATGTGTCGTACGCTATTAGAATACAGGCTTAGTTTAGTTACCCAAAGTTGAGCACATGTTTACGTGTTCGTGCTGAAATTAAAACATAAAAATATTATTTGACTGACATTTATTATAATGTTTTTCTTAAATAGTGGAAACAAATACTTGTGGTAATCATTTAAAAAAAATGTATTCTATTCGAAGCAATTATTAAGAGAAAAAAATAATTCTTTAACTGTAACAATAGTTCACAAATTTTGACTGCACTTTTCCTAGACGAGGACGTGTCAGTATCTTTGGTCCAATTCATGAAAAACATTCATAAAAGTGTCCTTGTAGTCATCTTTGTTCAACGGTTATTCCTATTTTGCGTTTTCCGTGGCTGTTGCCAACCTGTGCAGCTATAACAGAAGAACAACACATGTGGACTGCACTTAACGAATAAATGCAAGGCATGAACGACCACTCCATTCTTGTTCTTAAGACGTGATAATCTAGAACATTTTAGGAAATGTCCTGGTCTAAACACGAGGGTTTAATTTGAGTAGTTGTTGGTGTTCAATCATCAACTAACTGTCAATACTCTCGCAACGAACTGATACATGTGGGTGCAGATCCCAAACAGGCGTACACACAAAAGCATGATTATGGTGGCTTTATTTGAATGTGTTATTCTATTTTCAGATTAAAGATAGGTTCATCATCAAGCCTATCTTCAGACGATCTCCGAATTCTCAATTCTGCAATTGGAAAACTGTACCGCCATTTGCAACTAGCGCAAAAGGAACAGGAAATGACGTCAGTTGAAATGACAATAAAAGACGCAAACCAACAGAAAGAGAATATGAACGTTTTGACGCTTTCCCATGTGCAACCGGATGAATCGTTTCACGACATTGTGCTCAAAATAAGGAACTTTGAAAAGGAATTTCAGCGACAGAAGGTTCAACAACTACGGGAGTTTAAAAGGTATTTGATCTCAAACGCATACATCTTACTGGCCACTGCTTACTTGTCAACTCGAGCCTACTTGTTCCCTGCTTAACTCATTTTTTAAAGCCCTTATAACGCTCAAAATCAACGAAAATTTCGTATACTATCTCGTAAAATACCGTTAACACATAAACAATCAGTGTTCCTTATAGCAATAGTCAACATTTCAACGCAAGATGTGCTCTGGTAACATAGTTTTAACAAGATACAAAATGCTCTTTTTATTGTTTTGTGGTACAATATATTCAACACATGTTCATGTACCAATTTAGAGTTTGTGTGTCGTATGAAAAGATATCGTTGCGGGAAATTAAAATGGAATATAGTGTTCCACAAAAAAGAGCATATTACATCTTGTTAAATCTATGTTACCAGACAACATCTAGCGCTGAAATTTTGGCTATTGCTATAAGGAGCACTGGTTGTTTATGTGTTAACTTTATTTTACGAAATAGTGTACGAAATTTTCGTTGATTTTGAGCGTTATAGGGGCTTAAAATATGTTGTGACTGGATGGTTGAATAAGCATATCCATGAAACTGACATTTTTAAATCGTTTATTGTTTTGTCTTCCAGGCTGCAGGAGGAAATCAAACGCCTTAACAAGATTTCTTTGGAGCTCAAAAAAGAAAACGAACGGTTAGAAAATGTTAAAGCACACTTTAATAATGATGCATTTTATTTATACTTTCTTGGTATAGCTTTCATATAATATGATACGAGCCATAACTTGATGTGTGTTATAACTAAAATCAAATTAAACCAGACATTAGAGGTCTCGGGAAAATTAAAAGAAATAAAACATTCCGGAAAAGAGATTTGTAAGTAAAATTTTTAAGTATACACCAGGTTTATTTAGTTCTAATTTCTAACAGTTGATCACAAAAAAATATATGTTAGAACTGCCATTTGATGCATGTGTACACAATGTGTTTTTTTTGTTTCCAAAACTTCACTATAGAATGAAAGGTGTTCAACCGATCATGTCGATAGCAAAAGGAAAACAAGTAGAACGGATAGAAGAAAGGTAACTTCATAATGCATCATTTAAAGAAATGTCCCTTATCATATTTTCATTCAAGACTAACAGTAAACATATATGAGGCGTTATTTCTGTGTGAATTACACAATGTGAAGATGTCTTCTTCATATGAAACAATCTTATCAGTTTCTTTGCACAATGCAATCACCTTTTATGTGAAAACAAAATCTGAGAGACAAAAGTTTACAAGTATGCATCCTTCCTTAATGATTCTTTTTTTCTTATATTTCTGCAATAAGTTAGCACTCTAGCGTATTAAAATGTATTTTTTTTCTGTTTTCTTCCGTTCAGACACAGAACAGAAAAGAAAGACATGGAAGAGAAAATACACGAACTTGAGACCGGCATGAGGAGAGGCTTTGCTCAGTAAGCATTGAGCATCGCTCTGGCAAAACGGATCTTAATGCATGTGCGAAACGTTTCGTCCCGGATTAGCCTGTTCAGTTGGCACGGGCTAATCAGGGACGACACTTTCCACCTAAACTGGAGTTTCGCTAAGAAGGGACATCCTTTAAATAAAAAATACAATAAAAGCGGAAACTGTCGTCACTTATAAGCCCGTGCGGACTGCACAGGCTAATCTTAGACGAAACTTCAGGCACATGCATTTAACTCCGTTTTCCCATATCGAGACTCAATTTCGAGTTGATTCTTAGAGGAGGTGACCTAATACTGTGATTTTGGTATCGAAATACTATTTGAATTGTATATGCAGTATGATTAGTACTCTGCAGAAAGGGAGAAAACTTGTTTTAATAAATGAAAAAAAAGGTTTAAGAGTTACTCAAATACCAGGCAAATATAAAAGAATGACGTTTAATAATATGCAATATATAATAATAATACTGAGAAACTGACTATTTAATTGGCATCCATATACAGGAAAAACAATCAAAATGAACAATGTCTATATGCACTTCAATGTATATTGTGTTCAACATTAATTTCGACAACTTTAAAGGTAGAATGCCTTGTTTTTCGACAAAGTTTAATTTATGCAAACAAAGTGTTCTTCATTTTTTGTGCTGCCTATTTTATTTTTAAATGATCTGATAATTGGTTTTATAATCCCATAAAGTCTTTTACGTTATTGATATGTTGCTTGGCTGTTTAACAACGTTAAATTACATATTGTTTATCTATACCAAAATCAGGAAGTAAAATGGTGAAATTTGTACTGGTGCATATTTTTGAAAATCGCTTTACATGTTAACATCCTTTACAGACTTCTACACGGTAAGGAGGAAGTCCGATCCCAAATCCGATCAGACGTGGATGATCTGACGACATCCATCAATCACCTTCATCACCTCGTACTCGGCCACAAGTATGACGTCACTTCCGTCAAACCCGGCGCCGACGACGACGAACTGCTGCCGACGAAAGAGCTCCTGAGTATGCTCACAAGTGTCGCCGGTGGGGTTCAAGTGCTCAAAATGAAGGCAACGGAGCAAACCAAGTACGTTCCCACTAAAAACCATTATATTGTATTGCACTATGGGTCCGCGACTACAAACATTTTTGTTGAAGTCTTACGATTGGAAACCAATTTTTAGCTGTTTAGTATAAGGTCGAGATCGTTATTTACGACAATGTTTGCGATTTGGGAACTCTAGCCATTCTCATTCAAATGTTTTGATCGGAGATTCTTAATTGCCTAAAAATAAATGAGCATAAAATTCATGTAACGTACGTGTAAGTAGAGTAATCAACAGTCATGCATCAACACCAGTGTGTTTCTTCTGATTTACAAAAGAAGGCTTAGTGTTAAATACATATGAATGTTCAGAAAGGGTTTGTAAGTATAAAGAATGTGCTTCGTTAAAAAAATAGTACGTGACATAAAACACAGTGCAACATTAGAACAAGATTGTTTTATATTCCAGAAACTTAATGCCATTATGTAAATATGCTTCACAGAAATGTAAAAAAGACACGTTTTTAATCTGCAAATAATAAGACTTTAATTTTAAACTTGATCAATACAATCCTATTTTTACGAATGTGCACAATCTGATTTTTGAAATATATGGTCTGACATTTCTCTAAGAAGCTAAAAAAAGGTTCCTCCTTCTTTGCCGACACAGAAAGGTGGAAGATCTTATGACGTGGCGGCGCTGCCTGAAGGAAGTGGACCGCGAGATCACGCGCTTCTCGCGAGCGTACCACACCGACGCCGACGACGACGCTGACGTCAAGGACCCGACGTTGATAAACCACGAGACCGACCCGTACATCATCTTGGCGTCCAGCAAGAACAAGCTGCAGAAGACGAAAGAAAACATCAGCATTAAGCTGAAACTTCATACAGACACAGCCAGGTAGGGTCCTCATAATAAAGGGGTTGGGGGGAGTAATCACTTCTCAAGAACATATAGGTTAATTATTTTCGTTGCAAACAATTTTTACATTTGTAGTCTTATGACCAATGGAAGGATATTTTAGACGCCCGCCCAACCCGACCCCACACCACACCCGCTGTAACCCAAAATAACTAATTAATCTCTGTCCTCACATATAGTTTGATGAAACGCAAGGAGCGCGACGCCAGCAAGTACCGGCAGAGTCTGGAGGAGCTCCAAGGGGAGATAATCAAGCTACACGAGCAGGTGGTCGCCGTGCAGATCCAGGATATCTCTATCTCCAAACCGGAGTTCGACCGTCGCGCAGAGGCCGGCGACAAGTCCGACAGATCCGACGGGTCCGCCGACGAGCTCCCGGAAGCGGACCGGCAGGGGCAGATAGATCTGATCGACAAGCTGCGGCAGATAGGCACCATGGTGAACCACTTCCAGCAGTAAGTTGACGTTCGGTCACAATTACTTGTCGTTAATGACAATTTGGTTCAGTTGCTTTAATTTAATTTATAATTTAGCCGCGTCATGCGAAAATGGGCATTGGAATATGACCCAATAGTGCGGCTTCAGATATTCCTTTGCAGCCTTAAACTCTGATGAGGAGTCATTATGTTAACCAATGAGGAAACCTTGTGTGACTTTAAGCTTACCGCATATGACATAATACTATAATATTGCACAAAGCGACTCATGTATCAGTGTAAACATAATGGCTCAGTGGTGCACAGCCAACTTATACACTGTTCGTTATTGGACAATTAACGGAAAGATGAAGCGATATATTTCCAGTATTCTGTTTCATTTGTCGATTGTTTCCGCCTTTGTATTGTCTCAGTTTATCGAATGAAAACATGTGATATTGACCTACTATACCAAATCCTTAGTTGACAAGCCACAACTGATTATTTCTTGAAGCTCAAATTCCCATGTGTACCGGCGTCTCCTTCACATAATGTAATGTATAAAATATAAAATTTCTCCACCATTTGTATCATTCTTTACATAATTTAAACGCATTGGCTAATATGCTATTATGGAACGCTAAAACTGCCTTTTGTTGAAAGAGACTGATTTGTTGCGTTAATTTGACATTATGTTGGATTCATTTGACATTATGTTGGGTTAAGGCGACATTATGTTGTGTTAAGTTGACATTATGTTGGGTTCATTTGAGATTATGTTAGGTTAAGGTTACATTATGTTCGGTTAATTTGACATTATGTTAGGTTAACGTGGCATTATGTTGGGTTAAGTTTACATTATGTTGAGTTAAATTGACATTATGCTGGGTTAAGTTCGCATTATGTTGGGTTAAGTTGACATTATGTTGTCATTACGTTATGTTCGGTTCATTCAGATCTCCTCGGTACAGTAGTTTTAAAATGGCGGATCGACTCACACGTGCGCTAATAGAGATAGGGCTTTCTGATCTAATTGCACATTTTTGTTAAAAGTTACATGTTTTTAGTTCGAGTTATTTACTATGTTGAAATAAAGTTCTTAAATCATTATGTTTGTCTGTTGTTAATATGACCATTTTGACTTGCGTATTGATAACCCCTATGTATATTTTGGCAGATTAATATTATTACTTTTCCGCGATCAGTATTTTTTCTCATTCATTGCATGTGTTAGATCACCTGAGCACAAAGTGCTAATTGTGAGTATTTTTTATAGTCCTGTCCGTTTTCCACTTTTTGCAATAATGACTTATGTTGTACTGTTTGACAGAATTTGATGAAACTTCTCAAGAAGATCATTGGGTTACCACCAAAATAGTTAAAATATTCCGCTCTGTCGGAATAAATAGGTCACAAGGTCAAATGAGCAACTTTGAAAAATTTCTTAAACCACTACGTCTAGAGTTTTTATATTTGATATGTTGCATCATGTAGAAGTCCTCTACAAAGTTTGCTAAAATCATGCCCCATGGGTAAAAAAAACCACCCCAGGGGTCAGACTTTTTTTATCCCATTATATAGTGAAACCTTAAAACGACTTCTTCTATATTGCTTGGACTAAGTTGATGAAAGTTCGCTGCAATAATGTTTTGGTGACCCTATTCCAAAATGGCTAAAATCGTTCAGATGGGCGGAAAGACTAGGCCGGAATGTTTAATAAGTGGCTTTAAAAATGCAAAAAAAAAAAAAAAATCGCCCAAACTTATAGGGGTTGCAGTTTTATATTTGTCATGTAGCATAATCTTAAAGTCCTCTACAAAGATTGGTAACACAATGCCCCTGTGGTACGAACAAAGCTGAAATTTAATCCGCTAATTTGAGTAATTAGGTCACAGGACAAAGAAAGGGCTTTGAAAAAAGCAGACTGAATTTCTTACTGAAATCATAAAATTTAGCATTCAGATTTATGCCGAATTATATCAGAGCACGTGTGAAACGATCCGCCATTTTATGCTTTCCGTACCGAAGAAATCCGAATGAACCGAACATAACGTAATGACAACCGAACATAATGTCAACTTAACCCAACAGAATGTCAACTCAACCGAACATAATGTCAACTGAATCGAACATAATGTCAACTTAACCGAACATAATTCCAACTTAACCGAACATAATGCCAACTTAACCAAAACTAATGTGAACTTAACCCAACATAATGTCATCTTAACCGAACATAATTCCAACTTAACCCAGCATAATGCCAACTTAACCCAACACAATGTTA
Source organism: Dreissena rostriformis (assembly GCA_007657795.1). Taxonomy (NCBI): domain Eukaryota; kingdom Metazoa; phylum Mollusca; class Bivalvia; order Myida; family Dreissenidae; genus Dreissena; species Dreissena rostriformis. Next base: position 113,779 of record VMBQ01001202.1, read on the forward strand.
CCTTAACCCAACATAATGACAACTTAACCCAACATAATGTCACCTTAACCCAACATTATGCCAACTTAACCCAACATAATGTCACTTTAACCCAACATAATGTCAGCTTAACCCAACATTATGCCACCTAAACCCAATATAATGTAATTTTAACCTAACATAATGTCATCTTAACTTAACATAATGTCAAATGAACCCAACATAATGTCAACTCAAGCCAACATAATGCCAACTAACCCAACAGTTTCTTTGAACAAAAGGTAGTTTTGGAGTTCCATATGCTGTCCTATTATATAGTAGTCTTAAATCATGTTTTGGGTATGTAGGATTTGCTTCCCTTTGACAAACACAAGACATTGCATTTTATGTTTTATCGTAATGAATTGGTTTTAATTTTAACTTTTAAAGTGCGATTGAATAAGCTCTAATATCTGTGTTTATTTTATTAATACGTGTTAATACATTTACTATCACATAGAAGTATTTGTTATTGAAAAGCAATCCTAGAAAATAATACTGCGATTATGCCGTTTGTTGCATCGACGTGTAGACAAAATGATACCAAAAATGTCATTATTTAATTTTTGACATTCGCGACTTTAGAATTAAGGCGACGACGTGACTTATCTGACAGTTTTATATATACATTCAGGAAGAAATAATAGTCACCCAGTCTAATCCCACCTCTTACAAATTGAAACCAATGATCTAATATAGACTTTTTAAAGCCTTTATATTTACCAATATTTTCATATCAGGTTGATTATCGACCGCACCAGCGTCCTCAACAAGATGGAGAACGACATGCTTCCGCTGAAAATCCGTGTGAACCGTTTGCACGAGGAGATCACAAAAACGATGACGTCGTCAGATTCGCCGGACCCAGCAGACGACATAGTGCGCACGCGACGCTCGTTCTCGCCCGCGGACACGAGTTCCAGCGTGATTTCAAAAGAGATCGCGAATATGCTCACGAAATTATCGAAAATGGAACTTTCCATACGACATTTACTGGACACCTATTCGGCAAATCACGATCGAGTGTCCATTTGATGTGTAGTGAAGATTTTATTATACTCAAACATTCTACATCGCTTTACAATTTGAATAAACATTCACTATACATTTGTTTTTGTAACAAAATTCCATACATAAATGAATGATATAAGAGTTTTTTAACACTACTTATCGCCTGAGCATCTGTTTTCAAAACACGGACATTTACGGGCGTTTTTATTAAATCATTCCAGTGCACATGTGAACGGCAACATGAATGTTCAAGGAACACAGATCGATTGTGTTCGTTTACACGATAAACATTGACCATGATTTAATAAACACACTTCATCGTGTTAAACGTTTAAACAAGCATGGAGTTGCTAAATGGTTGCCTTTTCGTATTTTCATTATTTTTATGTATTTGCTTAATTACACAATTATAAACCAAGTATGATTTCATCTGTACATGTGATAACCGTGTGATATGTTTGCATACTTAAATATGCCGTTTTTCTATTTTTAAATGTGTGATATTTTTATCAGCTTTGTGCTATTTGCCATCCGATCTTTTATGTGTATTTGTTCGTAAAGTCAACAACAGTGGAAGTGTTATGTTCTGTACGTGTTGTTTTTTAGTGTACAATTATTGTGATTGTTTGTGTCGTCTTGACGACAAATCATGGTGTTATCGACATGTCATGACAGGGGGGCATGCGTATACGGGAGCTTACCGCGTTTAAGTGAGGTTACGGGAGCAAAACTTCAAAGATGGCGTCGTTTTCGTGTTTTTCGTGAAGGAGTAGCGGATATTTTCACCCGGTAAGCCAGTTTATATTTATATTTCTTTTAAATGAATACGCCCTTTCGGCTCTACGGTGTTTGTGCTCCCCTCGGTTTTTTGTTTCGATGCCGTAGACGTCGGAATAAAAAAGTTATTGAAGCAAAACCGGCGACAAATTTGTTGTTTAATTTCTTGACCTTCGAGATGTTGGATGTTCGAATATCATTTTCTCTCAAAATAAACAGTATTTGTGCATGTTTACAGTNAGAGTCATAACTATGACGTATATATGTGTCGTGTTCTGAGAAAACTGGGCATAATTTATGTGTGTAAAGTGTCGTCCCAGATTAACCTGTGCAGTCTGCACAGGCTAATCAGGGACGACACTTTCCGCCTAAACTTGATTTTCGCTAAGAAGAGACATCATTTAAAAGAAAAATTCCATAAAAGCGGAAATTGTCGTCCCTGATTAGCCTGTGCGGACAATTTACGCACAAGCATTTTGCCCAGTTTTCTCAGAACACGACACATATATTTAAACGTAGTTTTGCCCTTTGTTAATGTTCATGCAGAATTGTTCCCTTGGGATAGGATACCTCGACATATATATGAGATATGAAGATGAAACTTAATAGGTAGGTAGGAAGCTCACATTGATGGGAATTGTAATGCACTAGAACCATAACTTAGGCTTCCATAATTATATAGTTATTGACTTTACCTTTATAAATAGCCAATATTATATCGAAGAATTTTCCCGACTCAATTAAATAAATCATAACGTTTCATTGTCTTATTTAAGAGATTTCACATAAAATAGTGGCCATCTGTCTCTGTTTCGAGATAATACTTACTCACTAATGCCTATACATTTTCTATTTTTATAAAGGTAATATCATAATATGTTAAAATAAGGCAGTTTGCATCCCTTTCAATTCCACGGTGATAGCTTGCTAATGTAGCAGACTCATATGTGGCGTGTTCTGAGAAAACTGGTCAAAATGCTTGTGCGTAAATTGTCGTCCCAGATTAGCCTGTGCAGTCCGCACAGGCTAATCTGGGATGACACATTACGCACATGCATTTTGCCCAGTTTTCTCAGAACACGACACATATACGATTGGCTTTGCCTGAGAAATGAGCCAAAGTCTGTCGAGCTTAAAAAGAAACCTTGTCTCATTGTGAGGTGGAATAAGAAGTCAGCGAACATTTCGCAAACATAATTTTGATAGCTACTGGTGTTCACTTGTTCATACTTTAAAGGGGCCGTCCAACAGATTTTGGCATGTATTGAAACTTGTCATTTATTGTTTTAAATGCTTTATATTGATAAATTTAAACATTTGAACTAAAAATCTCCAGTAAAAGACAAGAATACAATTTGAAAAAGGGAAAAAAAGTAACCCTCAACAGGGCTCGAACCGCTGACCCCTGGATTCCTGGAGTCCTAGAGTAAAAAGCTACCCGCCTAGACCACTCGACCATCCACGCTCATGTTTGGAGCGGATGTATTGTTTAGCTATATAAGCAATCCTGGTAGTTTCCCAAAATATCGTTTCGCGTCGTGCGACGCTTTATCGGTTGGACAGTCCCTTAAAACAAAATTAGCAATACCCCGCACACCGACGTTGTAGGGTGGATTACTGGTCTTGAGGTGTCCGTCGTCCGGCAACTTGATTTCTTGTCCGAGAGGTATCAACTCGAAACGAAACTACACAGGAAGATAGATCTTATTTTGAGGGGACGTGCACTGGTCAAGGCATGGAGGGGAAGTGGTGTGCCCAAGAACTATAACTCTTGCCTTCATATTTTATACTTGTTGTTCTGTGTTTATTCGCATATTAATAAATATATACACATGTACTAAAATAGGTATCATCTTAAACATTCGTAGGCAGGTGGATCTTAAAATACGAATATGGAGTGCACAAAAATCATAACGCTTGCCTCCCTATTTTTAAGGTTATTGCTCTTTTTTATTAACATTTTGTGCCGAGCATATCTCGAAAACTAAAGGATGTATCACCTTGCAACCTCATATGAATGCAGATCTCATTTAGTTGATGTGAATTTCATAAGAACCATATCTATTGTTGCCATATTTATTAGAGCTATTGCACATCGTAAATGTTTGTTTTAAATTGTGACCGCAGCATATCAATTTGAAACTTCATAAACAGATCAAATTAAAGGAATGTGCAGTGCACAAGAACCATAACTCATGCTCTCCTAATTTAAGAGTTACCGACCTTGGTGAATTGTTGCATTCCTATGTGTGTCCGGGGCATATCTTAAACACTAAAACAAATTCAACTTGAAATTTAAACGGTAATTAGATCTCATCGAAGGGATGTGCAGCGTAAAAGGACCATAACTCTTGCTCCCTTTTTTATACACTGGTTCTAATTTTTGCATGTGCAACTAAACTTCAAAAGTTCATATGTTTATGTTTGCATGTCAGTGTGTTTAGATAAGAATTATTGCGCAAAAATAATGGTGTTAATAAACACGTTTATTAAAAAAAAGCTACGCAAAGTATCGTTGCAACTGCACGACGTTAAACCCAGTTTGTACTAGGAGAAAATAAAGAGTACATAAAACGATCAACTTGTTAAAATAATCTTGTATTGGATCCAAGCCTTGATTAGCATACGCCAGTGCCTATAATTCAACCACAACAACAATAGCTTCTATTAAATTTACTACTACAGCTACAGCTTCAGCTACTGCTACTGCTATAGCTACAGCTACTGCTACTGCTTCTGCTACTGCTACTGCTACTGATTCTGCTACTGCTTCTGCTACAGTTACAGCTACAGCTACAGCTACTGCTACAGCTACAGATACAGCTACAGCTACAGCTACAGCTAAAGCTACTGCTACTGAATCTGCTACTGCTTCTGCTACAGCTACTGCTACATTTACAGCTACATTTACAGCTACAGCTACTACTACTACTACTTCTACTGTTACATTTACTGCTACTGCCACTGCTACTGCTTCTGCTACTGCTGCAGATTTAGCTACTCTTACAGCTACCGCTACCGCTACCGCTACAGCTACTGATACAGCTACAGCTACAGCTACTGTTACTGCTACAGCTACAGCTACTGCTACTGCTACTGCTACTGCTACTGCTACAGCTACAGCTACTGCTACTGCTACATCTACAGATACAACTACTGCTACTGCTACTGCTACTGCTACTGCTACTGCTACTGCTACAGCTACAGATACAGCTACTGCTACTGCTACTGCTACTGCTACAGCTACAGATACAGCTACTTCTACTGCTACTGCTACTGCTACTGCACTGCTACAGCTACAGCTACAGCTATTGCTACTGCTACATCTACAGATACAGCTACTGCTACTGCTACAGCTACAGCTACAGACACAGATACAGCAACAGCTACAGCTATAGCTACTGCTACAGCTTCAGCTACATATACAGATACAGCTACTGCTACTGCCCTGCTAAAGCTACAGATACAGGGTTAGCTACTTTTACTGCTACTTCTACTGCTACAGCTACTGCTACTGCCATTGCTACAGCTAATACCACTGCTACAGCTACAGCTACAGCTACTGCTACTGCTACTGCTACTGTCACTGCTACAGCTACAGCTACTGATACATTTACTGCTACTTCAACTGCTACAGCTACTGCTACAGCTACTGCTACTGCTACTGTCACTGCTACAGCTACAGCTACAGCTACTGCTACATTTACTGCTACTTCTACTGCTACAGCTACAGCTACATTTACAGCTACATTTACAGCTACTGCTACTGCTACTGCTACTGCTTCTGCTAATGCTATAGCTACATCTACAGCTACTGCTACAGCTACAGGTACTGCTACTGCTACAGCTACTGCCACAGCTGTAGCTACCGCTACCAATACAGCTACAGCTACTGCTACTGCTACTACTACTTCTACTGCTTCTGATACAGCTACAGATGCAGCTACAACTACTGCTACGGTTACAGCTACAGCTACTGCTACTGATACTGCTTCTGCACTGCTACAGCTACTGCTACATTTACTGCTACAGCTACTGCTACAGCTACAGCTACTGCTATAGCTACAGTTACAGCTACATTTACAGCTACATTTACAGCTACATTTACAGCTACTGCTACTTCTACTTCTACTTCTACTGCTACTGCTACTGCTACAGCTACTGCTACTGCTACTGCTACTGCTACTGCTACTGCTACTGCTCCAGCTACATCTACAGCTACTGCTACAGCTACAGGTACTGCTACTGCTACTGCTACGGCTACTGCTACTGCTACCGCTACAGCTACAGCTTCAGCTACAGCTACAGCTACTGCTACAGCTACTGCTACTGCTACCGCTACAGCTGCAGATACAGATACAGATACAGCTACAGCTACTGCTACTGCTACAGCTACTGCTACAGCTACTGGTACTGCTTCTGCACTGATACAGCTACTGCTACTGCTACTGCTACTGCTACTGCTACCGCTACTGCTACTGCTACTGCTACTGCTACTGCTACTGCTTCTGCACTGCTACAGCTACAGCTACAGCTACTGCTACTGCTACTGCTACTTCTACCGCTACTGCTACTGCTACTGCTACTGCTTCTGCTACAGCTACTACCACTGCTACAGCTACAGCTACAACTACTGCTACATCTGCTACTACATTTACTGCTACAGCTACTACTACAGCTACAGCTACTGCTACAGTTACAGCTACATTTACAGCTACTGCTACTGCTTCTGCTACTGCTACTGCTACAGTTACAGTTACAGATACAGCTACTGCTACGGTTACAGCTACAGCTACAGCTACAGCTACGTCTACATCTACATCTACAGCTACAGCTACTGCTACAGCTACTGCTACGGTTACAGCTACAGCTACAGCTACAGCTACAGCTACAGCTACAGCTACGTCTACATCTACATCTACAGCTACAGCTACTGCAACAGCTTCTGCTAAGGTTACAGCTACAGCTACAGCTNCTGCACTGCTACTGCACTGCTACTGCACTGCTACTGCACTGCTACTGCACTGCTACTGCACTGCTACTGCACTGCTACTGCACTGCTACTGCACTGCTACTGCACTGCTACTGCACTGCTACTGCACTGCTACTGCACTGCTACTGCACTGCTACTGCACTGCTACTGCACTGCTACTGCACTGCTACTGCACTGCTACTGCACTGCTACTGCACTGCTACTGCACTGCTACTGCACTGCTACTGCACTGCTACTGCACTGCTACTGCACTGCTACTGCACTGCTACTGCACTGCTACTGCACTGCTACTGCACTGCTACTGCACTGCTACTGCACTGCTACTGCACTGCTACTGCACTGCTACTGCACTGCTACTGCACTGCTACTGCACTGCTACTGCACTGCTACTGCACTGCTACTGCACTGCTACTGCACTGCTACTGCACTGCTACTGCACTGCTACTGCACTGCTACTGCACTGCTACTGCACTGCTACTGCACTGCTACTGCTACTGCTACTGCTACTGCTACTGCTACTGCTACTGCTACAGCTACTGCTACTGCTACTGCTACAGCTACAGCTACAGCTATAGCTATAGCTACTGCTACAGCTACAGCTACAGCTACAGATACAGCTACTGCTTCTGCCCTGCTTCAGCTACAGATACAGGGTTAGCTACTTTTACTGCTTCTTCTACTGCTACAGCTACTGCTACTACCATTGCTACAGCTAATACCACTGCTACAGCTACAGCTAAAGCTACAGCTACTGCTATTGTCGCTGCTACAGCTATAGCTACTGCTACATTTACGGCTACTTCTACTGCTATAGCTACTGCTACAGCTACAGCTACAGCTACTGCTACTGCTACTGTCACTGCTACAGCTACTGCTACATTTACTGCTACTTCTACTGCTACAGCTACAGCTACATTTACAGCTACATTTACAGCTACTGCTACTTCTACTGCTACAGCTACTGCTTCTGCTACTGCTATAGCTACATCTACAGCTACTGCTACAGCTACAGGTACTGCTACTGCTGCTGCTACAGCTACTGCCACAGCTATAGCTACCACTACCGCTACAGCTACAGCTTCTGCTACTGCTACTACTACTTCTACTGCTACTGATACAGCTACAGCTACAGCTACAACTACTGCTACGGTTACAGCTACATATACTGCTACTGTTACTGCTTCTGCACTGCTACAGCTACTGCTACATTTACTGCTACAGCTACAGCTACTGCAACAGCTACATTTACAGCTACATTTACAGCTACATTTACAGCTACATTTACAGCTACATTTACAGCTACATTTACAGCTACTGCTACTTCTACTTCTACTGCTACTGCTACAGCTACTGCTACTGCTACTGCTACAGCTACTGCTACTGCTATTGCTATAGCTACAGCTACAGCTACTGTTTCTGCTACAGCTTCTGCTCATGCTTCTGCACTGATACAGCTACAGCTACTGCTACCGCTACTGCTACTGCTATTGCTACTGCTACTGCTTCTGGACTGCTACTGCTACTGCTACCGCTACTGCTACTGCTATATCTACTGCTACTGCTACTGCTACTGCTACAGCTACTACCACTGCTACAGCAACAGCTACAACTACTGCTTCATCTACTGCTACATTTACTGCTACAGCTACTACTACAGCTACAGCTACTGCTACAGTTACAGCTACATTTACTGCTACTGCTACTGCTACTGCTACAGTTACAGTTACGGCTACAGCTACAGCTACTGCTACGGTTACAGCTACAGCTACAGCTACAGCTACAGCTACAGCTACAGCTACGTCTACATCTACATCTACAGCTACAGCTACTGCAACAGCTTCTGCTAAGGTTACAGCTACAGCTACAGCTACTGCTACGGTTACAGCTACCGCTACAGCTACGTCTACTGCTACAGCTACTGCTACAGCTACAACTACTGCTACGGTTACGGCTACAGCTACTGCTACTGCTACTGCTACTGCTACAGCTACTGCTACTGCTACTTCTACAGCTACAGCTACAGCTACTGCTACGGTTAAAGCTATAGCTACGTCTACATCTACAGCTACAGCTACTGCTACTGCTACAGTGTTCAAAACGTCCCCGAATCAATTTTAAACATTATGTAAAGCGTTAATCCATGAATTTTATATAAGTAAATTCCATTTTGTGTCTACTTAGTGAACTTTTCAAAAGGCGCCATTAACTATCGGGCAGTTTATTTTAATGCGAATTCATTTATTGCAACCTTATCTATACAAATCAATTCGTTCCAATCCAAATCCGAAGGACATTTCACAAATAAAGTGATGAATAGCCGCACAATAGCTATTAAATAATGCTCATATCTGGTGAATACGAACTGTTTGGTGGGACTAAAACTATATATCTCAAATTCTGACATAGGTACACACAAATCAATTCATGGTCTCTTTGAGTTGATTGTAGAAGCAAACAAACTAAATATATTCGCTCCGTATCTATTCGGCTTATGAATCTATCGAACACTTAGTGTATAATACGGGCTACTCGTGCATACTACAGTTCGACCTTCGTTGGGTAAAAACAAAGGCGCGCTGTAGTGTTAATTGTTTTATAAATTAATCGATCAATAAACTATGTTTAGAGCTATATACTGTTTGTATTTTTTCAAAGCGTGGTGTCACATTTATCGTTCTTTAAATTTCAAATAACTGAGCGAAGTGAGCTGGCAATATGGATAACACCCGGTGAACTAAAAAACGGATGTTCTGCACTTCTTACATGTTTTATTTAACTGAATTAAACACTATTTCTGTGTATACTTTTTGAAAAAAAAGCTGGCTAGCAATGTTATTAAACCTCGGATTTAAACAAAACAACCGGTATATAATGTGACATATCAAATCATAAGTAAGTAGTCTTCACATTATTGTATTTCAGATAATTAACACCGGTATTCGACTACTTACATGTACAGTCAATATCCCAATTGTAAATTATGATAAGCTTCATGAATTGACTGGCAACTATAACACTAGGTCCTTTTAAACTATTCAATAGCTCGTCATTCTATATTTTATAACATAATATTGTTAAAAAGAACCGTCATAGATGATTCTATTTGTGTTTAATTAATTCAACATTAAAGTAATCAAATACTATACAACTTGCATAAATAGTAAAAAAAAAAGAGATAACACGTACATAAACTGTCAACACAAAATATTACACATCAGATTTAAATTGTTACAGTTGTATCTTGTTTACTTTATTAATACAAGTGTCAGCTTTGCTATTATTAACACGAACTTATTAAGTTATTTCATTTGTTTCCAATATGTAAATGTACAAATATACACGTATAACTAAAAACGCATAGCTAACGTTTTTATTATTTATTAATCCAAATACGCATACGTGAAATTGTTATAAATGCAGACAATAAAACAATTTGCAAAGCATAATATTATATTGTAAAAAAATTCATTGTTGAATGTCTTCTTGAATTTTCATTTTTTATGATCAACTGGTCGATGACACAAAGAATAAAAGGAGTGGCCAAATTGAAACCAATAAACAAATATAACCTTTTAGTTGCAATATCGATAAACAAACTAAAAATTAGAATAGTGGCAAAATGAATTAACTGGGATTTGAAATGCTAAACTTTGTCAAAACATATCGATAGGTTGCACACGCCAACATCCGTTTTCCGCGCGTGCGCTTAACACGTTTGCCAACGAAATCAATTTTCTGGGGGACTTAATTTATTCGTTGAGTGTACATGTATTATTATTTCCGTTTTCTTTCATGTAGTAACATGGCATATGAAGCTGAAATTATGAGCATCTTCATAAGAACGGGGCTACTCAATGACAGTGCTGTAATTACAGAGATGTATCCCATAGATTTTTAATTGACATATTTCTTTAACTAACTTTATACACAATTTAACTTTCACAAAAAAAGTTTTAATAATTTACACCGGTAATGATCATTTAAACGGGTATACAATGCAAGTATTAATTTCTTAAACGATGTTTCATTATATTGATTAAACCGCAAAACACGCAGTCTGATGAATATTTAATATGGCCGTATGATAAATTGATGTTTTAAATAATGCTTACCAGTCGTTATGTCGTATTGCACTATCCAATACGTTGACCTAAAATGTGCCATTTATGAGGAATTGTTTAATGAAGCCAAAGTTTATGCATTCAGAGCCAATTGGGCAGACACAAGAGCGACAGTAAAAGCGCAAAGCAAACACTTACTATGCTAAGATTGCGTGAACCAATTTTATTCGACGTTCTTCAAACACAATTTAATTCATTATTTACAAAATCAGCGCCTTTTCTTAAAAGCATTGCTCACTTAAACTGGGAGACACGGTTTCGCACGTTGGTTAAACAGAATTCCTCGTGAATTTATTGCAAGGTTTACACTAGACTAACATAAATACATTTTTTGTGTGTTCGTGAATGCTAATTTATTAATTTAAAATCTGATAAAAGCAGTTGAATGTGTATTAAAGCCAAACAAACGGTGTGTTATTATTTATTTATTGTATGATTTTTTTTTAATTGCAGAATAAAGTTGTGTTGGAAATTTCAGAAAGATAAAAGCCTTGAAACAATGGAAAGAGACCAGGAAATTGGTGCGAAAGAAAACGAAAACGAGACTTATAAATCATCTGAACCAAACGCTATTGAAGAAACGAGTGAACAAAATGAAAACGAAAATGACACTGGGCAAGCGCAAGAGGAAGAGGAGAATGATCTGGACATGTTTATTGAACGCGAGTTCAAGCAAAAGGGTGACACGTTTATTACTGAGGTGAGAGTTATTGATGATTCTGGTCGTGGAGAAGGGGTAGGAAAGCGGGCAAGAAATGCGGAAGAGGATGATCTAGGGATTTACGAAGACGATGACGTGGGGGACGATCTTAGTGACACTGAGCAGGAGCTTGAAAGACTTCGAGAGGAGAAAAAAGCGCGCGAGGAAGAAGAGAAGAAGGAACGCGAGAGAATTGAGGCGGAAAAACGCGCCGCTGAGCGCTCACGGGAGCTAGAGCGTCAAGAACGCGAGAGGAAGGTAAGAGAAGAACTTGAAGCGCAAAGAGAAGCTCAAGAGGTCCGAGATGCGATGATGTTGGCGGTCCGAGAAACCTCTGTGGATGAATCGACGCCACGGGTGGACGCTGGTGCTGCGAGTAAGATAAGCCCGCGGACGTGGTCGGACCCCCGGTTCCTGCAGGGGTTGAGCATCCGGGAGATGGTGTGGCGGACGGCTGGAGCGACGGAGGACGCAACGACCATGGCGAACGAGCTGGAACTTTCCATGTAAGTAACTCCAATGCTTGTTTTTTTTTAATTATACTTTTTCGAGTGACTTTCAATCGAAAGATTTTAATAGGATGGTAAGTAATTGATGGTGAGTAAGTAAGCGTGTAACATATGGAACCAATTATGTATGTTATAGTCGGTGCACATACAAGATACGTCCATTATTTTGTTAATCATATGTATATTATAAAATTATTACAATAACATAAAATGTGTTTATTTTTCTTGAGAATATTTATTTTAAATGTGTAACTATAGCGGACAATGATACTTTTTACCTGACAATTGAAATGCAAAATGTTCTATGTTTTGGAATATCAATTGTTACGCACACTGTGCTGCATGGAACATTTATATATAAAAAAGCTTGCGCTGTTCGAACATTCATTACAATTCTTGAAGAAATCAATGTTTGACTAACAAAAATATAATTTTATAATCATCAAAAAAGTATACAACTAGATGTGCACATCGTTTCATTTTGGGGAGAGGTCTTTAAAAACATTAAAGTCAAGAAAGACAATCATTAAGAGCGTTAGAGTTGATACTAGAGGTGATTAGCTCCCTTTATAATGTATGCGTTAGGCCGATGTAATCCGATTTTATGTTTCATGTCTTTGTAGGCGGTTCACCTTGGTTACTAATAACAGCATGAGACATAAATTGTTGCTCACATGTAGAACACATGTTTGAATATTTTGTCCCATTTAGTATTGTAGTGAAAGAATTTGCCAATAAAAACATATTTATGATTTTGATCAAAAAGATATTCTTCCTCACCGATTGTCACGCAGTCTGGTTGACTTGTTGGTCCGTTGATTGTTTGGTTTATTTGTTGGTTGGTTTGTTGACTAGTTAGTTGACTTGCTGGCTGGCCTTGCTTTTTCGGGTACCAAATTTCGCAATGTTCCGTTTTTTTTCTGTTCAGTTCTTTCTCGGTTCCATTTCTATCATTTCTTTTGTTCTTCATCATGTTTGTCTGAGTATCGGCCTGTTGCTTGCCGTTTCCCAATGAAGCTGTAGCAAATTTCTAGTTGTACCAACGAAGGAATGAACTGCCAATTATTCGGTGCGATTTCCCTTCTCTCGCATATTTCTATCTAATATCTATCCTGTTTTTATATGAAATTTTAAAATTATCGACGAACCTCGAGCTCATGCCCGTTAAATTAGCGAAACATCGCGACTGAATATTAATCCATTGCTGCTCTAAGAAATGGACACTGAAGAGGGTGTTGTGAGTTTTTATAGGGGGGGGGGGCGTATTTGTAAATTTCGTGATAGTCTCTCACAATCTGAATTGCCGTTTACAGTACATCGAGGTACATGCCAAACGACATCATTCGTTTAAGTGATCGATTTCAAATTATCCACTTAACATGCTTTGTACATTGTTATTATATTTATCTGATTAACAATGCTTTTTGTCAACCCCTGGTGCACTTCGTTAAAATATAGGACCGATGACTTCTATTTCAACATTGAAGCAACTCCTATTGTCTGTTTAAAACTGGTTACAGTAAATATAATGTTAATGCTTTATAATTACGCATAATTTCAACGGAATTTAGTAATTATTTTCCCGTTTTTTTCATAATTAAGAGTTCAACAAAAACGCCTTAAGAAATGTTGGGTGTTATTGGTAAAAACGTTAAACCGATGGCTGGAGAAAGGAAGTGTGAGGTTAAAGATAGTTTTGAGAGTTCTGTATTTACACCACCCGCGCGTGAAAATTCGCCTGCTTACCATGCTGATGCAGGCAATAACGTCAACATAGAACTGAATTCGGAATTAGTTGAAATTGATACAAGTGAAAATGAGGTTGGTGTGAAAGATTTGGAAACATGCAGCTCTAATAGTAATGTGGACATTCATTATGTTAATGATTTCGGAAAAATCAATGAATCTGACAAATATTCGAAAAATGAACATGTAGATGAATTTGATCCTGACGTCATAAAAGAAAATTGTCAAAATTTAGTAAGAAATGTAACCCCAGAATGTTCTTTGCATAAAAGTGAAAATATATTAGAACATACGAACAGTAAGGTTGGTAATCACGCTGCAGACAATTTACCATCCAACTGGATATTTGATTTCACCGCAGACGACATTTCAGCGCCGCCTTTTGGTTTCGTTTCCTCAGAAACGGTAGCAGACGAAAACACGCGGAATCAAACTTACGCCGATACGGATATCGAAACCGAGGCTGACGTTATCACAATGATGGAGAACGTGCTACTGCAGGGGTCCTCCGTGCAGTTTGACCGGGAATCGTACAATGCAGCGGACGAAGAGCTGGAGAAACTGGCCGACTGCGGTCGTGAAGCTGACGACAGGCTCACAATGCTCTCCCTGGACACCTACACCGCCACTCCCCGCGGCGACTGGGGCTTCACAACTCGGACGTTTCCGGAACTGAATTTTTCTTGGAACAGCGAGATTTCCGATCCCGACGGAAGGGGAAGCGTTTCAATGAGTACCAGAATCACCAATCAATATCTCCATAGCAACGCGTCTATTTATGTCGACACTGAGGAATATCAGAGGCTAAAAGACAGAAGAAAACGTCGCGTCGTCGGAGTCAGATGGAACCCCTCTATTGAGTCGCGCGATGAGAATAAAAAGCTCTTCAGTTATGACGTCACTACGCAACAACGCGCGAATGAACTGATAACGGACAGAGTTTCTTCAAGGTAAGAGTATTAGCCAGTCATGTGTTTTAAGGCCCCCACCCTACCTTACATGTAGACATACTGTGACAGGTTCTGGAAACAGTAATGCAAATTACATTAAAATGTCATTTCAACATCAACTCTTATTTTTCTTTTGCCATTTGTAGATTTACATCGTATCTGCCTGTTGTCATTCGTATATGGATTGTTGTCGTATCTTTCGGTTGTCATTAACCCATTTATGCCTAGTGGACTCTCCCATCCTTCTAAATTGGATCTATTTATTTCCAAAATTAGGGATGTCTAGTATATTTATTTCTATATTTAGAATATTTGTTACAGAAATTCCTTTAAGCAAACAGCGCAGACCCAGATGAGACGCCGCATCATGCGGCGTCTCATCTTGGTCTACGAAGTTTGCCAAGGCCTTTTTTTCTAGACGCTAGGCATAAATGGGTTAATAACATTGGATTTTCTTGTTCTCTTTCTTTAACCATTCGAATCAAGATTTACTTCGTATCTGCCATATAACATTCGTCGAATAGATTGACTTCGTGTCTCTGAGTTATTATTCGTATAATGGAGTTACTTCATATCTCTCTGCTGTCATTCGTATAATAGATTTACCTCGTAAATCTCTGTAAAGTCATTCATGTTATGAATTTACGTCGTATCTCTGTGTTGTTATTCGTATCATGTAGTTAATACGCATATATTTTTTGGCATTCGTATCAAGGATTCAAATCTTTCTGTTGCCATCTGTTGTCATTCTTATGATGGATTTTATTTTTAACGCTTTGCATGCTGGGAAATTTGTCGTCTGCTAAAATGTCGTCTGCTAAATTTCTAAAATTAGCATTTTCTTCGATTTAAAAAAAAAAATACTATCAGAATAGCAAACAGTTTGGATCCTGATGAGACGCCACGTTTTGTGGCGTCTCATCTGGATCCAAACTGTTTGCAAAGGCCTTCAAAATCCGGTTCCAGCGCTCAAAGGGTTAAGCTCTCTGGATATATTGACCTGATATCAGTCTTTTGCTATTCTCATGATTGATTTACTTCGTATTTGTCTGTTTTATGGTTTAATGGCCTTACTTTTTAAATGATAATTACACATTCAAGTATGTTCTATTGTATTGTTATTAAATTTGAATTGTGATGCTATAATTGTAGTTGTAATTACATTTTAAATGTTTTATGAATAAGTCTTGGCCAGGTGTGAGGTTTGGAGCTCCTTAAAACCGGTTTAAACTCCAGAGCTTTTGTATTGATCGTACCAACGCGGTGACCCCAGTTTAATTCATTTTGTTGTGTTTGTTTTTACTTGTGTGTCTTGTCTTGTACATTTGTTTTGTTTGTCACTTTTTGTAATTGGTTCCTTTACATATATAAATGACCACATACTTTAAGTAAAAAATACTACGCGTGGTTATGCTAGGACCTTATAACTTGAATTGCATATTTAACCCATTTATGCCTAGTGGACTCTCCCATCCTTCTGAATTGGATCAATTTATTTCCAAAATTAGGGATGTCTAGTATATTTATTCCTATATTTAGAATATTTCTTACANACATATTCAAGTATGTTCTATTTTATTGTTATTTAATTTGAATTGTGATGCTATAATTTTAGGTGTAATAATTTTTTTTTATGAATAAGTCTTGGCCAGGTGTGAGGTTTGGAGCATCTTAAAACCGGTTTAAACCCCAGAGCTTTTGTATTGATCGTACCAACGCGGTGACCCCAGTTTAATTCATTTTTTTTGTGTTTGTTTTTACTTGTGTGTCTTGTCTTGTACATTTGTTTTGTTTGTCACTTTTTGTAATTGGTTCCTTTACATATATAAATGACCACATACTTTATTTAGATTGCTCTGGGCAAACTTTAAGTAAAAAATACTACGCGTGGTTATGCTAGGACCTTATAATTTGAATTGCATATTTAACCCATTTTTGCCTAGTGGACTCTCCCATCCTTCTAAATTGGATCAATTTATTTCCAAAATTAGGGATGTCTAGTATATTTATTCCTATATTTAGAATATTTCTTACAGAAATTCCTTTAAGCAAACAGCGCAGACCCCGGCGCAGACCCTGATGAGACGCCGCATCATGCGGCGTCTAATCTGGGTCTACGCTGTTTGCCAAGGCCTTTCTTTGTTTTCTAGACGCTAGGCATAAATGATTTAAAACGTATTATAACACGTTTTTACGTGCGCCTACGATTTTTATTTGCAACATATTTCATATCCAATAACAATTTCTAAAACCTGATGGCAATTATAACTTAGCTTCAAAAAATGAATAATTCAAATGAAAGAACAATAGCACGACCCATGCTGCATGTGTACCTGATTGATTGACAATTATAGCCAACCTGGATTATTCCCCAGCCCACTAATGCAAATCTCATCCCATGCGTTTTGCATACCTGAATCACCCAGATCGAATTTTAAAATCGTTTACGAATGCGATAAGAACGCTCAATCAATATATTAACGAGACATTTTGGACGTTTTTGAGTCTAAATTAAACATTAAAACATCATGAAATCTAGCCCTTCGTTTTCTTTTGAATGTTAAATTACTTTCTTCCAACAAAACGATTCAATTAGTTTTCTTTAAACTTTAGAGATGGTTATTAATGTATTTAACTTGGATGTTTTCTGGTAACTGGCATGGAGTATTTATTATCAAATAATAGAGGACATTGCGCAGCTGTCCTGATTATTCCCTTGCGGTATTTAAACGACGCACAAAGAACTGTTTTCTTTTTGGTTCAATTAAGCACGACGCAAATTTTCGTATCATGTCGGGAATATATGACATCATATAGATTCTGTTTTCGTCAGAAATGGGAATAAGTGGAATAAATCCAAAATCAGCGTGTGAATAAATTAATTTGTAAAACTTATCAAAGACTGTGTTAATTAAGTTATCGTGTTATTGGTATTGTTAAATAGTGTGTCTACGTTTATAATTTGAGAAGAGTTAACACTAAAACTAAACTGGAAAAAAACACCGTCAAATGTCACACGACATACTTCAAACTATTGATTGGAATAAAATTAATATGGCCGTATGTATATGTTAGTTCATCAGCTCATACATAATTATTTTTTAATAAATTGACATGTAATCTTTAAAATCTGTAAAACTAAGAAATTCGAGGACACTTAATCAGAAACACCTGAAAACAAAGTTTATAAATTCTTGTGTTGGAATTATATGAAAATCGCCCTGACACCGAGTAAAGTTGGCCTGTTTTTCGTTTGAAATGGATGTCGAGATTTCAGAAGGTGACTTGGGTGTCATCATGGATTGTTTCCGCAAGTCCAAACCTATCAAGGCAAGACTAAGGGTCCTCTCCCCAAAGTGAGTTGAGCCAGTAAATGCACACCATGCATGGTATAATAATTTTAAAATCAACTTCATCATCAAAATCATTACCATCAACGTTATCAGTATCATCATCAGTAGCAGCAGCAGCATGATAAGCATAATCATGATCACGATCATTATTATCTTTATCATCATTATCACCTTAATTAACCAATGTCTTCATCAAAATTATCACTCACATAAACACCAGTGTCATCATTAATACCAGCAACAACAGCATTAGAATCATAGGAATCATCATTTTAACCATCGTCAACTACGTCATTCTAAAATTATTCACAAACTAAAATAACATCATCACCATCAACAACATAACTATCGCATCATCTGCATTATCCTTATTGTAGCATTTATTCCGTATTACGTACGATAATTTATATTGCTTTTTCTATCGACCATTGTACCAATATAATAAACTTGATCGACAACTGTACTTGCATTTACAGGATTATCCTTTAGTTAACTTATAATCCAGACAGGGGGGAATTTTGTATTACCACATTTGCACATGAGGTCTTAAACGCAGGTGTGCTATTCGTGCTGTGGGAATACTGGGCTTAATGCATTTGAGTAATGTCGTCCCAGATTTCACTGCACTTTCCGCAATATTGAACTTTTCGTTTAAAGGAAGTCTCTTTTAAACAAACTTCCATTTAAGGCCGAAAGTTTCGTCCCAAATTAGCCTGTGCGAACTGCACAGGCTAATCTGGGGCGACACTTAAAGAATGTCCATTAAGCCATTAAGTTTGGATATCAAAAGCACGTGTTTTCCCTATCAGACAAATGCTTAATTTTAGAGTTTACAGTTCAAGATGGCTATTTCGTGCTGTACACACATGTCCGGGCAGCCATTTCAGTCTTGAAGTGCGAATATGTAGGATGAAGTGGAATGTCGCAAAATATTGTTAAATTCTGTATTCAACTCGCCTCTCAGACTGATATGTTTTGCAAACATCCACTATGTAACCATAGACTAGAGAACTATAACGTTCCAAAACAGTGATTGACTTTCTAGATTTTAGGACATACCTCTGTTCGTATGTAAAACGCATACGACATCCATAAAACAATATCTCTAACGTTTCCGAACGACGAACAATTGACAAGTTTCCAAGCTAGTTTGTTGATTATTTAGTTTGTGTGTTGGGTAGTTGATTGGTTGTTTGTTTGATTGGTTGGTTGGTTGCTTTTTGGTAAGTAGTTTGGTTGGTTGATTGGTTTGTTGGTTGGTTGGGGATGTTAAATTGGATGGTTGGTTGGTAAGTTGACTGGCTGACTGGATGGTTGGTTGATTGGAGGTTTTTTTTGGTAAGTAGTTTGGTTGGTTGATTGGTTTGTTGGTTGGTTGGGGATGTTAAGTTGGTTGGTTGGTTGGTAAGTTGACTGGCTGACTAGATGGTTGGTTGGTTGATTGGAGGGTTTTTTGTTAGTTGGTTGGTTAGTTGGTTTGACGGTTGGTTGGTAGGTTGGTTGTATGTCGGTTGGTTGGTTAGCATGTTGATTGGGTGGTTTTGTTATTTTTGGTTGGTTGTTTTTTTAGTTGGTTGGTTAGTTGGTTGAATGGTACGTTGGTAAGTTGGTTATTTGGTTGGTTGGTTTGATGTTGTATTGGTTATTTGGTTGGTTGTTTTGTTTGATGGTTGGTTTGTTTGTTAGTTGGTTAGTTCGATGGTTGGTTATTTTTTTGGTCGGTTGGTTGGTTAGTTGGTAGAGGTGTTGGTAAGTTGAATGGTTGCTTGGTTGGATTGGTTGTTTTGTCGGTTGGCTGGTTGACTTGCGGTTGTTAAATATCGTTCGGGTTGATTGATGGGTTGTTTGATTGAGCGATGACTGAATTGTTGGTTTACTGTTAAGGTGGCTGGCTGGATATATGGCTGATTAGTGTGATTGTGATTAATAAAAAATGGATAGCTTAATGTTAAATTAACTGGTTTGACATTTGGTATGTTACCAGGTTACTCTGTTTTAGTTGCGTGTTATTTTTTATATTTAATGTCTTTTAGCTCGGTTGGTATAAACAAAGTACACAGGAAGATATATCGGAAAAACAATTTGAATCAATTTGAGTCAACTGGTACATAATGGATTGCTCTTGGTTGTCAATGTTAATTTGTCACTTATGTTTGTATTAGAGTTTCTTTTTTTTACTGGCCTTGAAGTTCGTACATGTATAATTCTTCATTCATTATGGACGTAAACATATGAATGCAACAAACGAGCTATGCTTCGTATGTAAAGTATAGCAATTGAACTGTAAGCCCGTCTGCTAATATTTCGTTTTAATCATTAACATTCGTTTATAAATTTGGCTACGAGCCATTAGTTTTACTAACCTGTCTATTTGCAAGACTTTTTGGCCTCGCCATTGTTACAGACCTCAATGCTTTAAGAGATCGTCGAAAACGAGACAGTACAATATGCAAATATCATTTTCAGTATTCGATCGTTTAAGGTGATATTATGTAAATATTTGTGATCCGGGAAAAATGGAACTAAAATTAAAATCGTTCAATACGATCAAATTTAAGCAGGTTTAAGGTAAAATATCGACAGTTGTACAATCCACATAGTATAGGATTTCAAGTAAATATTGGGTTAAATTACTACATCCGCAAGTATTCAGGTACGAATCATAAAGAGTGGTATTTAAACTCTGGGGAAAAAAAAGTGAACGGTAAATGCCAAATATTGAAGTGCATATAGTGATGTTACCTAACTGTTGTACTATACCATTTCGAAACAGGAAGACTTAAATTAGGCAGTTTTCCACACCGTGGTAAAACTAGTAAGTTTTGGTACGGCATATACGGTGTGACACTGTTAATATTGTTGTAAGACGTGTCAAAATTACTAAATTATGACCGTGAAGAGGGATCTTGTAATAGTTTGAGAGTTTATATTTAAAAGCTCTGCACTGAAACTTATTAAACGAACAATTGTGAAAATGGATTACGCGTGTTCAACGTGCATAAACCAGGAGCGGGCTTTTGGTGTGAAGAGGTAGTTGAATCTTTTTATACTATTTCTTAGTTTTAAATATTAATTTTATGTACATTACATCTCGATCCTGCGACTTTGAATTTAGAATACTCCCGTTCGTTTCCTGGGTCCGTTTCCACAATTACTCTGTGTCGTAAGCCACCAGAGTGGGGATCGAACCCGGTAACTAACGTTCACAAGACGGACGCCATATCCTCTACGCCTACGCGACCTAAAATCGTTTTAATATATGCATATTGTTATTCAGGACATTCATATCCATATAATAAAGTTTAACTTTTTCCAAATTATATCGACCATTCCAATGTTGTTGTATTAATTTGTCAGACATTCATATTTGAACATAAATATATGCACATGGCTTGACGTTCCCTTTTGCACGTTTTAAGCATCATTACATGGGCAGTCGGACAGTCATAAAAACGAATTTGACCAACTGACAGTATGTGCTATTGCTGCGTTTTAGGTTGTATAAAATTGGCATAAAATAAACGTGTGGTTAACCCTTTGCATGCTGGGAAATGTGTCGTCTGCTAAAATGTTGTCTGCTAAATTTCTAAAATTAGCATTTTCTTCGATTTTTTTTTCAAAGAATACTATCAGAATAGCAAACAGTTTGGATCCTGATGAGACGCCACGTTCTGTGGCGTCTCATCTGGATCCAAACTGTTTGCAAAGGCCTTCAAAATCCGGTTCCAGCGCTCAAAGGGTTAAAGGCAACTGTTTATCTTAAATATGGCAATCATGCGCTCTTCATATACAGTGCTATTCAATGTGAACTCAAATACCGATCTCAATAGAACTTATGTTGGAATGTTAACATCAAACATACACGTGGCATAATTACATATGTCGATACAAGTACAATTATAATATTTATTGGAACATTACATGTTTAATTTTTATAACCTAATAGTGTTCTTATTTTTGCCTCTAAGTAGATAAAACATTGTCTTTCTCTTGTAACTGAGCAAATCCAATTTTCTTTGCCTATTTTGTTTCCATTTGCCCTTTTTTTACTTAATGTGAACCTGATTAAATCTAGGTCAGACAATTAAGATGAAATTAGTACATATCGCCAAATTACATTCAATGCTATACAAACTGAATTAGAAACCGTTTAATTCGTGCGAATAATTTCTCCGTCTAACCATAGGCTTACGTGTCATTATTAGCTTAGCCCAACAGTTTTATAGTATTTGTTTTACGGGAACTTAATGAAATGAAACAGGCGGGAGCATGAATTATTTATTAAATTACAAACTTTTACCAACGTTAGCGAAAAAAATCAAAATAAATTTTCAAAAAAGTCTATATTTAATCTTGAAAATGACGCTAAGTGTTAACATTGATAGAAGTAAAGATGTACGTTATAGAAATATTTGCTTAAAAAAGCATTAACACTGAATTTTTTAAAGCTAAATTACTCGTGTTTTACTTTCTCATGCATTTATTTTTTTAAACTTTTAACGAAATAATATATATTCATAAGAGCATGCATTTAGAGAAAACGTGTGCCACGTGATATACTTTGTAAATATATGTTAAAAGCGAAACTAAAATAATTATGTTTTGCATAAGCTTTTTTTTTTTTAGATCTATTGCTATATTATGATTAAGAGAGCCAATACAAAGATGGAAATTTTGCTAAAACATATTAAATGTTTGCCACTGATCAAATAGCGGTACGTCTTAAGTTACTATCTGACAAACAAAGCGTCCATCTTCAGAAAAAAACATGCACGGTTCAGCTTATCAATTCAATTTGGATATACAACAAACTTTTAGAAAATTTGTTTATAAAATACTTACCGATTGTCTTTTATATATGAACTTTTTGCAATGTGATCACCTGTCAAATTACTTGTCATTTCGTTAGTCGGTGTTTTGTATCAAACATAATATGCAAAATACGCATATATTGGAATTTGATTATGAAAAGATCCACTGGCGGCTAAATCAAAATTATTTGAACCGTTTGTTACCACAGGCACTCGGCCTAAGCTGCTCCCCTCCCCACTGCTATCCACCTCCCCACTGCTATCCACCTCCCCAGCTGTTATCCCCTTCCCCAGCTGCTATCCCCCATCCCCACTGCTATCCCCATCCCCACTGTTATCCCAAATCCCCAGTGCTATCCACCTCCCCACTGCTATCCCCCATCCCCACTGCTATCCC
>VMBQ01001202.1:138973-180747 GCA_007657795.1 Dreissena rostriformis
TCCCCCAGCTGCTACCCCACCCCCTGCCAAAACCCTCTAAATCGTCCATTTGTTATACACGATAACAAAACAAATAAAAATGAGTATACAAAAGTTTACTTCTATTTATGAAAAGGTATGTGACTTCGATCCTTGAAATGCTGATCTCGGCCCACCAGCCGATTTTTATAGCTCACTGCTCCATCAATTTTCGACCGATTTGCAAAACCTTGGTATCAAGCAACGCAGAAGACTTCTTAATAAAGGAATAAATCGATTCCTGTTCACACAAGTCTACCGTAAAGCGGTCATCAAACAGCAAACTTACAAACATATTTACTAGAATCGATCTGGCTACCACGAAAATGCATGGCAAACATCAGCGATCGGGATTAGTTTTATCTTAGCTTTAAATAAAATACTAGGTCGGCGGGTGAAATAGAATTAACTTCATGAAAGTAACTTTTTTAAATACTGTTGACTGCACAGGCTAATCTGGGTTAATCTGGGACGACACATTACGCACATGCATTAAGCCCCGTTTTCCCATAGCGAGGCTTATCGTTTTTTTTAGGACTACATTTTTGAAGTGGTGGGGAAGCAGGTAGTCTTTTTTAATTCACGTTTTTACTTTTATGGCCGTTTTTACATTTCTGGAAGCAAACTTATTCGAAGAATGTGCCATATTTTGGGGGATCAGTATAAATAAAACACGGTATGGTTGCATATGCGATGTAGTAAAATCCATGTTCAGGCGTTTAGTTGACAAGGGCGACAATCGATGGGCATGATTGCAGTCACGGCAACTATGATTCTCTCCCTTTCACTTTAGAATCTTTGCAAAGATTGACCCAGACAAATTTCAAAGAGCAATTCTCACAATTAATTTGCTTAGATGTTTTGTTCTCTATGCGTCTCTATGGCGAAGAATGGTATCTAACGCGATGTTTGAGGTATAACGCGACATACGCTGTATATCGCGACACACGCAGTATAACGAAACATACATTGCGACACTCTTACCCACGGCGCACCGTTTTTCATGCAACATTTCTTCTGAAAACTTAGCACGAAATGTGACTCACATATTCACATGTCGTGTGCCGTGTCGTGTGCCGTTTGTCGTGTGCCACATTGCGATTGTCTGCATTGTGTCGAGTGTTGGGTACAATGTACACCATCAGGGACAATTCTTCATAGATACTTTAAACGATTGATAACCCTGTAATCGCGACGAAATACTTCGGCGGACTTCTTAATCAACGAGATTTTATTGAGTGATAAGAATAAATATGGAAAGACCGGCGGTTTAACGGAGAGTACCGAAAGAATTGGTTACAACCTTTCACTCTGGATCAGCAGACGATTTATTTCATTGCCTATCTTACGGAGCTATCCGGAGATAGTCTATGTAACACGATTGACAACCGTTACATGCATTGAATTGGACAATTTAGAAGCGTTTATCGAAAAAGCATTAATACGTATATTAAGTTTAAAGCCACACACCTTATTTGGCATAGTAAATTAAAGTATAAATAAGGAACAAATGTTATATATGCCAATTAGAAAATACCTGGTGGTTACAAGGTAGAAATCCGTCTTTTTTGCGCTTTAAAACTTAAAAATAATCGCGTTTGTCGAAATGGACGTATACGTCTAGAAATACTACTTTCATTTTTAAAAGATGGACCGTTTGAAAAATAATAAATTACATGCTAACTAGGTTATTGATTTAATTATATCTATGCCAATTAGAATATATATGTTGGTAACAAGGTAGAAATCCGTCTTTTTTGCGCTTTAAAACTTAAAAATTATCGCGTTTGTCGAAATATAGGTATAATATTGAAATCCTACTTTCGGTTTTAAAAGCGGTAAAACCCGGTTGAAAAATAATAAATTGCTTGCTAACTGGGCTATAGATTTAATGGAAATTGTGCACATTTTCAAACTGCATCTATATGTATTGATTAACATGTACTTCATTTCAAGGTGTGTGGCTTTAAATACCTGCAGAAATAAATGTGCGAGTCGTCAGTTATGTGATCAAATGCTAATAAGATTTATAATTTACTTATAAGCAAATAACAACATACTTATAAATACAAGTGTTGACTTAACAATAAGCTCATTCAATGCTCTAAACTGCCATTAACAGTTGTATACATACAACTGTCTGTATTGCGAAAAAATTTAAATAGATACCCATTACTTTGTTAGAAACATGACATGGATAAGTCATTTGTGATATAAATGTGCGAATAATCTATAAGCAAGAATTAGTCATGTATGTGCAAGAAATAGTCATTTGCATCAATATAATATTTACTCAAATTCACTTCCATACCCAATTGCTTGATTTGTACGTATGTATCCGATACAAAAATGATCGATGAAATCCCACACATCTTGTTCATAATATAAGTTGAATGGCCAATACCGAAAACTGTGATCCGCATTTTTCTGAATAAAGCCCCTTTTCCCGTTTCGTTCTTATAGAAAAAATTAAGTAAAAGTTTGCATAAACGTTCATGCATGTCAAGGTATGTTTATTCAAATGATACTCTACGTATGTCTTGGTGGTCAAAACGTCCGATCTCTGACAGAAACAGAGGATTATTAGAACGGAATTTATAGTCGAGTGCAGATGCGTTTTAAATATGATGTTTGTTTTCTTGAATATTAATATTATTTTGTTCGTTATATAATTATATAACTATCTGTTGCGATTAAATTATGTTCCGCAAAATACCGAATTTAAGGTATTTTATTAATTCTTTCTCGTTTGCAGAAAGCTTTAAAGTATCAAGCAAGCGCATGTCTACATTTTTCGTAAAATGTCATAAATTAATGTCAAGTCGTACATTTTCAACCTGCATTGCGTGCTGCGTTGGCAGATTCTTTTACAGCTTTGAATATTGCCTGTTGGGTACATTAATTTCAACTACCGCACGGGCACATAAACGTGGTAGTTCATTCTTTGTTTAGAAATGATTAATGTAATGGATCTTCAGACGCTTGCTTTTATTGCTAAATTATACCCTGTATCATAAAGAGGCTTTCAAAGGCATAACTCTTTACACTAATGAGAATTTTTTTAACATTGATTCCAAAAAGGAATGAATTAATGTTTGCACGATATTTTCGGATAAGACATTTCTTAACGATTTCTTTTCATTGTGCGATACTAAAAACAAACTTACACACAGAGTGCAATCGAAACTTATATTTTCTTATCAAATGAACCAAATTTAAATCGGCGTTTATATACTGCCTAGGGTTCGTCAATATTGACACTGCAAACATTTTACCAGCGTTAATAGTTCAAGATGTTATACAGGATTACATTTCGTCATTGATTGTATCGATACGGTATTAAAAATTAACTTTAAGGTGGATTTTAGCCTTGTAGAAAAGCGCTGTTCATCGCGGGCTTAAAAACACCAATACGGCCATTTGTTTTTTAGAAAACTTAATAACCGTTTAAGTTGAAATCGTGTTTTTGAAATATGTCATGAAATGATCGGTTTATTGATTTTAATGGATTCAAATGTGAAATGATAGAAATGGAGGTGCATCATTGATAACAATTGGAGTTGTATTGGTTATTGGATATAAACCACACTCGATCGAGATTTATGAGTGGTGAAGTTTCCATGTAACGGACATTGAATGGAGAGATGTATGGATGAATTGGCTCTATTGAAATTGGGATCTTTTTGATATTGTTATGCAAGGTTGCACTTTTCTGACACGTGTAATTAATTTCAGTGATCGCTTAGCAGGCGTTTGATAAAACTAATTCATGGAGTAATTTATATACGATTAATATCCGATTTCGCTCATTATGTTTGATAATGGATTTTACATAAAGGGGGAACATTTGGAGCGTGGGACAAGCGGAGTTTTACCACCACCAGTGGGTTTCATGCTTGATGAAGTAAACATTGGATAAATATTCTCAAACATGTTTAAAAAAAAATAACAGTAATTTTTGGAAGAGGAGATTTTATGGAACTGTTTTAAAAACGTCGGAATGTTTGCTGATGTGCTCATAGGCGTTTATGTGTATGTTTAAATAAATTTAAAGTGAACACATACGTGAACTTTGAGGTATAAGTTAAACTGAGTTGTGTGTTTCCATAAAAACAGACATGAATACAGATAACACGTTGTGTGTGCGAATCGTGTTCCGTGAAAATGAGGAGATGCTTTCCGATGAGACCGGGGATAACTTTAGTACGATCACTCCCCGGTGCACTCCTGTGGGTCGAGCTACTCTCGACGACCCCCTCGGGCGATCAGACACGCCCATTTCAGGATGCCACACGGACTCTGGGTGTGTAGCGTGTATGAATCATCCGTCCCCGGCGAGTTCGTACCCGGGTTCCCCGAAACATCGAGTCTATATCAGGTCTGTGACGGTGGACGTTATTCTTTTAGCGTTACGTCGACGAACGTCGTGATATCGTTTAAATAACACCCATTCCGATCAAACTGACAGTAAACTAAGTTGAAAGGGCATTTTGACTTATAATTAACCATTTTTTAGAGTTTATGTTATATGTCTATACATTAGTACTCGCTTACTAATGTATATCGGTTCAAACGTTTATGGTCATGGTATAAACGTACAAATATGTGAAATTATATTTTGTACCGTAATTATGTCATCTGCAATAACGGGTGCACTTCTATATTGAAATTACATAAACTCGAATACTATAGTACTTCGATATTATAGCATGTGTCGTTAATATTGCATCATAGTATACGCTTTGTTCCATATTTGAGTCGCGTCATGCGAAAATGGGTCGAATGCCATATGCAGCCAGCGTAGCTCCAGACCAGTCCGCTCAATCGAGCAGTCTGATCATAAACTTCGCTGTCCGCTTTAAAGTCACGCAAGGTTTCATGATCTTATAAGCGTACATGGTAGCCCTGACAAGAATACGATGTTGCCAAACTGGGCTGGATCCACATTGGCCGCATATGACATAATACCCATTTTCGCATGACAAGCGTTATATTGCATGCAGTTAAGTGTCATACTAGGCTTATTCGTTCAATATCACATGTCATGCATTTACATTTTACAAGTATCCTCTCTGAATTCCAAAGTATATATTTCACTGACGTTAACATGTTAAGTGGAGTATTTTGACGATGACTTTATTAAAGTTTTAATTTATTAACTAGTACATAATGGGAAAGTTAACAATCCGATTCTAAAAGGATTAAATGACTAACCGTTTTAACAATAGTTTTCTTTGTTGACATTTGAATACGAGTTCATTACAAGATTCGATACCTTTGCTTTGTTCAAAAACATGTTACTTTTATCGTTGGATTAATACGGCCTATGAATGCATAATGTGAACACAGCATTATTACCAACGTAAGATTAGAAGGTTTTGTCGGAATTAATGATATCTTATACATCTTTAGACGGCTTTGGACCATGGTACGTTTCCTTTCAACAGACCATTGGATAAATCAAGAAAAAGGCGATAACACCTTATTTATGAATATATTCAAACACCGTATTATTGACTGTCATATACAAAATTGGCGCGACTCAATACACAATTCAAATCGATGTTATCATTATAAATGCTTTAAAACACATCTAGATCCCGAGATATACCTTTCCCTGAATATCCAAACAAAATAAACAATTGCTTTTTCGAAATTCCGCCGTGGTAACCATAAACTCAAGTTTGAACTTGGTAGACATTTAAACTTACCATTTGAATCGCCATTATGTACAAATTGTTCAAATGGTGACATCGAAATAATTGATTGCGAATACCACGCATTTTTCATTGTGATAAGTCTGGTCAGGAGCTACCATGTCAGCTCATGAGACTGCAAAATCGTGCGTGACTTTATGGCGGACAGGGTAGCTCCTTATTGCGCAAAGGCACAGTTTGGTCTGGAGATGGCCGCATATCATATAAGACCCATTTTCGCATGACGCGGCTCTAATATAATTCTGTTGAAAAGCACTATTGATTGTGACCAAACCGTAACTCCGTTTTCCTGATTTTAAAATGGAAAAACATTCATTTCGATTGACATATTCTTCCAAACGGAAACCTGAACAAATGATGTTGAAATGGCGATAAAGTAAACAAAGTAACCAAGTGTTTCTCTGTGAAAACTCATCATTGCCACAGACGATAGAATTACCCGCGACACATGTTTCAAAGCAAACCATAACTTGTCTATCGATACATTATGTCCAGGTAATTGGTTTGTCGTTCCAAAGACTCGATATTTGGGATGGTGACAAGCCGTATCATAATTGTATTTGTTGGTATTGTAGACGCTTGTCCAGTTGTTATGGATGGCTGTGAAAATAACTACTTTAAACATCTAGAATGATCATATGATTGAACGAAAACGTTTCTTGCATCAACTAATCAGATATGATACGACTTGTGTTGACATGACTTGGATATTTCAAAAGAATGCAAATTACTTACATAATAAACTAGATGTGTATTATCCAACTAAATAGATTTTTGTATCAAATGTTTTTTTTCATTTGTAAACAGCTATTCATAGATGTCCTCCGTGGCCTATAGTATCGTGTATTGTACATATTACAAGGGTCTATCTATAAGACGTGTGGTGTTTTGACTGTTACACACTCTTTTGACTTGTGGATATGAGAACTGTAGTCTGTACACATTGTCATGATATCAAATTATGTAGTTTTGAACTAATCATTAACTCTTTCAGTGCTGGAACCGAATTTTGAAGGCCTTTGCAAACAGTTTGGATCCAGATGAGACGCCACAGACCGTGGCGTCTCATCAGGATCCAAACTGTTTGCTATTCTGATAGTATTCTTTGAAAAAAAACGAAGAAAATGCTTATTTTAGAAATTCAGCAGACGACATTTTAGCACACGAACAATTTCCCAGCATGCAAAGGGTTAATAATACTATAGTATGTAGGGCGCCTTTCGTCCGTAACAGGTTTAGTAGATTTTAGCGTTTCGTCTCGCACCAACACCGCTTTCTACATCTCTTATAGAACTTAAACATTTGCTGTTTATGACCATTCCATGTCAATCTATATCATCAAATCACATTCTGATCTGTACCTTGTTTTGGAATCAATAATTAAAATGGGCTATTTTGTGGGTTACTTTTTCACTGTTGATACTCCATAGTTTTTTATTACGACCATTCCATATTTTCACAAATCACACAACCTCACATTGACCTTGAAATTGATCTAAGAACGACTTATAATCATTTAATAGCTATATCCTGCTTATCTGGATTAAACTGTTTCGCATATTTAAAAGCTATGATTTTTACATTGCTGTTTTGGATCAAACGTTTCACAAAACATTCCTTCACATACATGTTGAGTGGTGGACGTAAAATCATCGGTCAGTCGGATTGACGGGATAAAGTTTTTATTAAAACGATGTTTAAAGTATGAACAAATCCGAATTTCTGCACAATTATTGTCACCTTTGCAAACATACGACTTAATTGCATGTTGAAAACACTAAATGTGAATAATAAGACCGAGACTTTAGCAAAATGACAGTTCATAATGATTCATTTGTTTCACACGTGTAAAAAGTAGTTGCGAAAGTCAAGGTAAATGTTTTTAGATAAAACATTTTACCATATGTCATAACACTATTTTTAGAAATGCCTCCCGTCTGGCGCTGGAGTCGAGGGAGGCGATGTTCCGGCGAGCAATGTCGCTCCTATCAGCGCGCTGTGCGAGTGTCCGGCAACCAGGGACGGCCGGCGGGGGCGACGACGAGAAGCTGCTCATCGGCGTCCAGCCACCAAAATACTTTTACGTCACGCAGGACAAACCGGTCCCTATGGAACCTCTCAAGGTACATATCCCCCCCCCCAACAACAACAACAACGAAAATGTCATGTGTTCCGGGCAACTTTGATTTCGATTGTATTATTACGTGTTGTCATTATATCATAACTTATTAGGCACACTTAACCGATAACACTGTTCGTTCATGGAAATATCCAGCAATGTCACTTTATAGACGTGCAATACAACACTAAGCGCCTTATTCGCGCATGTTAATTGCAAGAACTCCATTAAAACACATCAGACGAATTCATATCTCAATCAAAATGATAACGCTTTAAAATATAAGGTCGTTTTTTTGTATTTTTTTTATATACTATCGGTTTGTCCGGAAAACAAATCTTGTTGCAATTCCATTTGTTGTGTCCATCGTCAATAATGTATATTTTGCATATGACATATTCTTTTAACACCAAACGTGTTGTTAAAATTTTGTTGGAACATACAAATTTCGACTGTTACCGGATTATATCTTATACAATACATACAAAAACGTTTTGTTGGTATTGATCATGTAAGAAATGGGGTGAACTATGTACAGGTATACATACATTTGTGATTTATTTAATTTTGTTATTATACCTGGGATACTATGTCATAATGCTGTCATGTAAGAGTTTTGTTACTTTTCATTGGTCGGTTTTCAGGCGTGGAGAGGTTACCATGGCAACATTTACTTTGAGCCAATCAACATCCACCCTCTAAAAGTGGACTTGGAAGACATGCGCGCAAAAACGTCAATCCCGCGTACCAGCGAAAATCTTACGCTATCGACGTCGTCCATGAAGCACCAGCGTCTCCCGCTCACATTTCCGGAAAAGGACGGTCGGCTCCAGGAAAGCCGCAGCGAATCCAGACAGACGAACAAGAGCTCTGTGGGAAGCAGACGCTCGTCGCAGCGCCCAGTGGTGTTCCTGGACAAACAGGCGGTCCTCACGCGATTTAATGATAGTCTTAAAGAGGACCTAGTGTGGCTCGAAGGTCAGGAAAACACCGGGAGTCTCGCGGTGCGGCCAAAATCCTACCCGCACCCTAACGCTAAGGAGCGGGAGCGCGATCTACAGTACAACAGGGAGCGCATCAAAAAGGGTTCAGTCGCCCACAAGTTATATGTCGAACACAAATCCAAGCAGAAGCCGAAGTTGTCCGTTAGCGGTGGAAAGTTTAATCCTCCGAATTCACTGTCTCCGTTACTTAGGACTCAAACCCAGTACTCGCTTAGCAGTAACAGACTCACGACCAATAGCCCTGACCCCTATCACCTGAACGAGGCGAAATTACCGCCCCTACACGCGGACGGCCACAGGGAAGGTATCCAGGCACGGCCTAAGCTTCCATACAACCGGTCTGTGACCCTCACGGACGACATGAAACCGTTCGTGAAGTACAGTCATGACGTTAAGGTGAAAATGGCGCATCAAGCGGGTATTTGTTGAACAAGTGTGGAGAGAAATGTAACAGGATTATTGTGTAAAAGGCTAGTGTCAGATTTTGTGACTAGAAACAGTCTCAAATGGAGTTGTACGACTCGTAAAAAGGATTTTATAAAATCTTTCAAATTAGACTGTATGTTGTGCTTTATTGGTTTCAAATTACTATTAGATGTATAATGACTTTTTTTGTACCGAATCAAACATTAAATTACTAACAAAAAACATTATTTGAAGTCATAACAAACGTTTTTATTACCAAAAACGGCTAAACGGGCTCGTTTAATTAAATATTACGGGTTGATAGATGTCGCCGAAGATTAATAAAAAATGATTTTTTTTTAAGCGCAGGTGTTTCTTTTCTGACTGTAGCATTCCAATATGAGATTCAACCGCGTTCGGCATAAAGAAAAAATAAATGGAAAAATATACATAAACCTGGATTCGTCGGAATTTAGTTTCTAACATCGCGCGATTTAAGAATGATTTATTCCTAACAGTGTGGGACCCATTCCTACAAACGCTGGTTATAACTACACGGGGGAATTTATAGTTAATAAGTTTGTCTGTCAAGCTAACCATTTTCTAGCTTTAGCTCTGCCTATTTTCCTTTATAGCCATCTCAAGGAGAATGTATCATCGTAGTTAAAGATTTGAAATTCGTACCTTATACTGTTCTAAAAATACAAGGTCGTTCGCGTATAAATAGCATGAGAATTATCAATACAACTTGTAGTCAAGTTATACCGATAACAAAGGCACTTTTATAAAACAAAATATTTTAGAGCAAGCTGCTTCATTAAAAACAAACAGAATGTCGTTTTTACATTCACGATCAAATAAACTTTTCTATCATTTAATATGTTGTTTTTTTTACATCTTCGCATGCTCTTTACGACGGATAATAAAATAACATCGATTGCAATACCGTTGGTTCAATATAATCCAAGCTTCAAACAAATTGCAACGTTTTTTTTGTAATTTTATTACGAATTTATATTTAAGTGAATGTGCACCTTTTTGCATTATTGAACATTGTTAGAGCCATAAACCATTAACTACAATGCGATTACATGTGTGTATTAAGGACTTAGCACAATCAATTGAGCCTCGTTCTGAAAAACGGGGCTTAACGCATGTGCGTGAAGTGTCGTCCCAGATTAGCCGGTGCAGAACGCACAGGCAAATCTTAACCGAAACTACCGCTTTTATGGAATATTTTGTTTAAATGAAGTCTCTTCTAAACAGAAATCTAGTTTAGGCGAAAAGTGTCGTCCCTGATAAGACTGTGAGGACTGTGCAGGCTAATATGGGACGATACTTTACGAACATGTATTAAGCCACGTTTTCCCAGAACGTGGCTCAATTAATACAAGAACGAAAAAGGTTAGCTTACATTTGTACATTCGGCGAAGATGTCGCTTAGACATACATTAAGCCAGTCGCCTGATGTTTTGCAGTTGTGCAAAATTGCGATTTTGACCTTTCGTACACAAATTGTCGTGTGATATTCGAGAAAGTGCCAAACATTGTACAATGTCTTTTTAGCCGTGTGCATGATAGTTTACCTCCATGTAATGTTACGTGATATTTTAGTTATTTTGTCTTTTGTTTCTTTGTTCAGATTGTAAACCTCTGTGTTCCTACACAGTTCAGTTCATATATTGATATATTACGGTGTACTTTCTGCCAGATTTCGTATTTTATTTTTATTCTTTTCATTCAGGTTCAAAGTTCTATGATTATAATAATTTTTTAAGTGTATAATTGTAACACTTTCATTAATGACAAAATGTTCTTTCATTTATTTGTAGGCGGAATGTTAACCAAAAATAGTATTTGCTACTGCAAAGTCACAATATAAGCCTCGCTCTAGGATTTCCGTTCAGAAGGACTTCCTAAAAACTAAACAATCTATAAAAGTGGAAGCTATCGTCCCAGATAAGCCTGTGCGGACTGCACAGACTAATCCTGGACGAAACTTAACGCAATGAATTATGCCTTTTTTCACTGAGCGCGGTTCATATATATTACTGAAATATATTGTGACTTTTGTAAAGTGAACTACAATTAACAATGGGTACTTGAGCTGTGTCTGAAAACAAGCAGTATTTGTATTTTGTACAAGCAAATACAAGTATGTTACAACCATCCTGATGATTTTAGAAATGTTAAAAAAGATACATTTAAAAGAATATATAACCTCTAATACGTGAACGCCAAATGTTGACAATTTACTTATGTACTGTGTTGCTTATTTGTTGAATAAAACATACAAGCATATACATGTGAACTCAGATTGTTTTGACTCAGTGACTGACTAACGATGTTTTGATATAACAAAAACGACTCATTGCATACATGTATGTATAACCCCAATCAGAGGACTCAAGTTTTCAGTTCATACATTGGCGTTATAATCTTTATACGTGATTTTCAAGACTAAAAAACGAATTATTTTTGGATCATTACACATTTAGTATGATCAATATATGAAAAATACCCCCATGAACCACTAAAAAATGCTACAAAAGGTATTTTAACTGATCCTGGTAGGGTAGAAGGTCCTTTAAAACATATTAAAAGTTTACCACAATCGGACCTCCGGAAAGTTTTTTTTTCAAGATGGCCGGACATCTTGTCCGCCAAGACCTATTAATGATCAAAACTATGTAACTATCCAATCAAATTTGATGAGTTTGGTGTCTATACATAGGTTTCAATGGGCAAAGAACACATTAAGATCATCCGACATTGTGATATAAATGTTATGGACAAAGGTGATTGTGCAATAAGTGATTGTCGACAGCTGAATGTCATAAATTGGATTTTATGACTATTCAACTGCTTAGTGGTATTTACATTTCAATTAAAGTGTTCAGTGTATCCTCAAATATGGCGTTTTACATAACAACCATAACGTTTGAGTCACAAGATATTAACTTGTGGTCCTTTGAATTGATGTCCATTTTGGATTTATGTGTAACATAATAAACGTATACTTTGTATGATGACCTTTATGTGTTGTTTGCCCCCCGAAATCCCGGTATAGACACCAAATTCATCAAATGTGAGTGGCAAGTTACATAGTTATGATCATTTATAGGTTTTGCGGCCATCTTGGTGGCCATTTAGGACGCCATGTTGGGTTTTTGTGTAATATAATAAACTTAAACAATGTCTGGTGATCTTAATGTGTTCTTTGTCACCTAAAACCAATGTAAAAACACCAAAATGATCAAATTTGAGTGGATTGTTACATAGTTATGATCATTAATAGGTTTTGGCGGCCATCGTGGCGGCCATTTTGGACGCCATGTTGGATGTGGGTGTACCATTTTTAACTTAAACAATGTCGGATGATCTTTATGTCTCTTCTTTGCCCCTTGAAACCTAGGTATAGACACCAAATTCATCAAATTTGATTGGATAGATACATAGCAATGATCATTTATAGGTCTTGGCGGCCATCTTGTCGGCCATCTTGAAAAAATAAACGTTCCGAAGGTACGATTGTGGTAAACTTTTGTTATGTTTTACAGGACCTTCTACCCTACCAGGATCAGTTAAAACACCTTTGGTAGCAATATTATTATTTATTTTTTATTTTTTTNGATTTACAGTCCCTTTAAATTTATTTTTGAAAGCATACAAAATGTATTAAAATATTTTTGAATTTAAAATGCATACAGAAATTTACATTAGGATGACAAGTATGTTAACTTTATTTGTACACACAGAGGTTATTGATATTTTGTAGTTTTCAATAGGGAATGTTTATAGGGCAATACGCATTGGGCGGATTCAGAAGATCACATAATTAGTAGATTAATACATAATGAAAATACATAACAAGAACTCTCTCAGACAATCTTGCGGTATGGCATGTGGACAGAATTTAAGAATGTCCGCCGTTCTCTACAAAAACCGGGCCTAATGAATGTGCGTAAAGTATCGTCCCAATGCAACACTTTCCGCCTAGACTTGATTTTCATTAAGATTGCCTTCAAACAAAACTTCCATAAATGCAGAAAGTGAAGTCCCCAGTTCGCACAGGTAAATCTGGGATGATACTTAGGCACATGCATTTAGCCCAGGATTTCAAGAGATCGGCTCAATTTGAAAT
Source organism: Dreissena rostriformis (assembly GCA_007657795.1). NCBI lineage: Eukaryota > Metazoa > Mollusca > Bivalvia > Myida > Dreissenidae > Dreissena > Dreissena rostriformis. The sequence continues at coordinate 152,381 of VMBQ01001202.1, forward strand.
GACTAAGATATTATTTTTCGGGATTGGTTTTCAAAATGCTCACGAGGGAAACTTTAATTTCAGTAGTAAATATTCCAATTAAAAAAATCCTACGGTTGCCAAGGCTAATTTAAAGATTTTTTGCAATATTTACTTATTCAAAACTTGTTAATGTCAAAAAACTGAAGAAAAAGTTGCACGAAACATAAGAAAATGTTGAATTGAAGGCATTTCTGCTAGTTTTTTCTCATGAGTTATATTTATAGTAGCCATGATGTATCGGAATCCCTTTACACAGTGCCATATGGATCACAAGTTTCGATAATAAAAGACTGTGCAGAAAATAATAAAGGTTGTGATTACAGTGGTTAATAGCTTTATCTTTAAATACATTTGATAATGTTAAACACATTATCTCGTTAACCAATTTAAACAATAACAATGTTTTTATGCACTCTGTTGAAAGGCACGTTTGAATGTGGCCAAAGCGTAACTCCGTTTTCCTGATTTTTTTAAATGGAAATATTTTCATTTCCATTGACATATTCTTCCAAACGGAAACCTGAACAAATGATGTGAACATGGCGATAAAGAAAACAAAGTAACCAATTGTTTCCCTGTATAAACTAATCATGGCCGCAGACGATCAAATTCCCGGCGGCACAAGTTTCATAGAGCATACCGTGTCAATCGACACATAGTTTCCAGGTTATTTCTTGGTCGGTACAAAGACTCGATATTGGGAATGGTGAAAACCCGTACCATGATTGTGTCTGTTGGTATTGTAGACGCTTGCGCAGTTGCTGTGTGTGGTTGTTTAAAAACGGATGAAATTAACGAGTATTTACATCAAGGATAATTATATGATTGAAAGAAAACTATACGTATATTTTGTTAAGCTAGAGAGTTTGTTATATAAGTATTATATTGATTTCAAAGTGTTTTTGTTGTTTGGCATAGCTATTATATCTTTAAAACAATATTTAGATAAAACAACGCATTTTTTAAGTTTGGAAAATGTGTGTGAAACTGAACTAGACACAACACAGTGACACTGAACTAGACGCACTGTTTTTGATGCACACATGTCTAATTCCAACAGAACGGTTCAATATATAGACATATTACAATAATGCCTTTCTTGTGCGACTCGTGTTGACATAACCTTAATATTTCAAAAGAATGTGAGTGACTTACACAATCATCTATTATCTCAATCAATACAATTTTTTTATAAAATGCATTTGTTATTCCCTTGTAAAAAAAATGGCAGCTATTTATAGATGTCCTCTTGTGCATATAGTCTCTTGTCTTATACATATGACAACGGTAGATCTCATAGAAGTGTAGTGTTTTGACATGTGGATATGAGCACTGTAGTCTGTGCGCACTGTAAGAATATCCATTTATGTAGTATTGGACTTACGGTTTGATTAATACTACTATAGCCTATGGAGAGCCTTTCGTTGGTTAACAGGTAAAGTAGATTTTAGCGTTTCGTCCCGCATCAACACCGCTTTCTACACCTCTTTATGAAGTTAAAACTGTTTGTAAGGCACTATTGAATGTTGACAAAGCATTACTTCGTTTTCCTTATTTTTAAATGGAAATACTTGCATTTCAATTGACATATTCTTTCAAGCGTAAACCTGATTAAATCACGTTGAAATGGCGATAAAGACAACAAAGTAACCTTTGTTTCCCTGTGTAAACTAATAATTGCCGCAGACGAAAGAATTCCCGACGACGCAACTTTCTAAGAAAACAATACCTTGTCAATCGATACATAATTTCCTGGTAATTGCTTGGTCGTTATAAAGACTCCATATTTGGAATGGTTAAAAACCATATCAGTATTGTATTTGTTGGTATTGTAGACGCTTGCCCAGTCGTTTTGGTGGCTGTTGAAAAACTGGTAAACATTACTTCTATAAACTTCAAGGATGATTATATGATTGAAAGAAAACTAAACGTATATTTTGTTAGGCTAAAGAGTTTGTTCTATAATTATTTGATTGATGACAACGTGTTTTTTTTTTTGTTTTGCATAGCTAGTTTATCATTAAAAAAATGTTTAGAAACATGCATTGTTTTTAAAGTTTTGGAAATGTGTGTGAAATTATAGTAGACACAACACAGTTACACTGAACTAGACGCACTTCCATTGATGCACACATGTCTAATTCCAACAGAACGGTTTGATATATAGACATATAGTGAAACCATCGGTCAGTCGGCTAAACGGAGATATATTTTATTTTACTAAAACGATTTTTTAATAGTGTGAATAAATCCGAATTTTGCACAATTATATTTAACTTTGCAAACATATGACCACGTTTGGGGAAAATATTAGCCTGTGAAGTCCGAGCAGGGTAATCGGGGAGGTATCTTTTCGCTTTTATGGAATCCTTCGTTTAGAGGAACTCTCTTCTAAGCAAAAATCCAGTTTAGGCGGAAAGTGTCATCCTTGATTAGCTTGTGCGCACGATCTACATTGGCCGCATATGACATAAGACCCGCTTTCGCATGACGAGCGTTTTATTGCATGCAGTTAAGTGTCAGACTAGGCTTTTTCGTTCAATATCATATGTCATGCATTTACATTTTACAAGTATCCTTTTCTAAATTTAAAAGTATATATATCACGGACGTTAACATGTTAAGTGCAGTATTTTGACGATGACTATTAAAGTTTTAATTTATTAACTAGTCTATAATGGGAAAGTTAACACTCCGATTCTAATAGGATTACATGACTTACCGTTTTAACAATAGTTTTCTTTGTTGACATTTGAATAAGAGTTCATTACAAGATTCGATACCTTTGATGTGTTCAAAAACATGTTACTTTTATCTTAGGATTAATAAGATCTAGGATTGTATACTTTGAACACAGCATTATGACCAATGTGCGTAACATTATAATGTTTAGTCGAAATTAACCCATTTATGCCTAGTGGACTCTCCCATCCTTCTAAATTGGATCAATTTATTTCCAAAATTAGGGATGTCTAGTATATTTATTTCTATATTTAGAATATTTCTTACAGACATTCATTTAAGCAAACAGCGCAGACCCTGATGAGACGCCGCATCATGCGGCGTCTCATCTGGGTCTACGCTGTTTGCTCAGGCCTTTTTTCTAGACGTTAGGCATAAATGGGTAAATGATATCTTATACATCTTTCGTAGGTTTTGCAACATGGCACGTTTCCTTTCAACAGACCATTGGACAAATCAAGAAATAGGCGATAACACCTTATTTATGAATATACAAAATTGGCGCGACTCAATACACAATTCAAGTCGATATTATCATTATAAATGCTTTAAAACACATCTAGATATTGAGGGATACCTTTCCCTGAATATCCAAACACAATTTTAAATTGCTGTTGCAAACTTCCGAAGTGGTAACCATTAACTTGTTAGACATGTAAACTTACCATTTGAATCGCCATTATGTACAAATGGTTCAAATGGTGACATCAAAATAATTGATTGCGAATACCACGCATATTTTCATTGTGATAAGTATCATGATATAAAGAATTTATATTTATATTCGTGGTTTGCATCTGGAGAGACATTAAACGATGTTTACAACATCATTTCTTCGAATAATGACCACACTATAAGGAAATTAACATGTTACCCATTCCATCTTTTACAGGCGATACACTCTTAATAAGTATATTACATTAAAAGAAACATAAGACACACCTTTGAAATTGATTTTTTTATGCTATTATGTTATGTATTATGGGCCAGTGGCATTTATTTTCTAAATAACCTGTTCTGTACTGTTCTATTCTGACGTGCTTAACAGTCGTTCAGACGCACAATAGTAAAGCTTTGAATCAGCCGGGTCGAGAGAAATGGTTTCTTATGCCATATGCAACCAGCGTAGCTCAAGGCCTGTCTGGTCAGGAGCTACCATGTCAGCTCATGATACTACGAAACCTTGCTTGACTTTATAGCGGACAGGGTAGCTCCTTATTGCACAAAGGCGCAGGCTAGTCGGAAGCTACGCATACGGCATAAGACCCATTTTCTCATGACGCGGCTAAAATATCATTCTTTTGTGAGGCACTATTGAGCGTGGTCAAACCGTAACTTCGTTTTCCGGGTTTTTAAATGGAAATACTTTCATTTCGATTGACATTTTCTTCCAAGCGGAAACCAGAACAAATCATGTTTAAACGGCGATAACGAAAACAAAGTAACCAATTGTTTCTCTGTGAAAACTAATCATTGCCGCAGACGATAGAAACACCCGCGTTACATGTTTCAAAGCAAACATACCTTTTCAATCGATACATAATTTCCAGGTAATTTCTTTGTCGTTACAAAGACTCGATAGTTGGGATGGTTAAAACCCTTACCATGATTGTATTTGTTGGTAGTGTAGACGCTTGCCCAGTTGTTGGTAGTGTAGACGCTTGCCCAGTTGTTGGTAGTGTAGACGCTTGCCCAGTTGTTGGTAGTGCAGACGCTTGCCCAGTTGTTGTGGATGGCTGTGGAAGGACGGGTAAACAAAAGTTCTTTAAGCATCAAGGGTGATTATATGATTGAAAGAAAAATAATCGTTTATTTGGTTAAGCTAAAAAGTTTGTTCTATAGTTAGTATGTTGATTACATCGTTTGTTCTATAGTTAGTATGTTGATTACATCGTTTTTTCTGTGTGACAAAGCTAGTATATTGAAAAATACATATTACAAATATTGCATTGTTTTAAAAGTGTGGGAAATCTTCGGTTTTAAACTTTGCAACGATATTTTTAAGAACTTGATAAGAATTAAACGGTTTGAGCATAAATTCCATATCAAAACACAACACCGTGACACTGAACTTGACACAAAACTGTTAACACTAAATTGGACACAACACAGTGAGACTAAACTAGAAGCACTCACATTGATGCACAAATATATATTTCCAACAGAACGGTTCAATATATAGACGAATTACAATAATTCCATTTTTGCATGTTCTAATCAAATATGAACGGCAGTGTTGACATAACCGGAATATTTCAAAAGAATGAAAGTGGCTTACATAATAGACTATTATCTAACTAAATTGATTGTTCTATATTATGCTTTTTCCATTTGTAAAAACATTTGTAAAAAATGACAGCTATTCATAGATGTTCTCTGTGGCCTATAGTCACTTGTCTTATACATATAACAACGGTAAATATTTTAGAACAAGTGTGTTGTTTTGACTGTTACACACTCTTTTGACTTGTGGATATGAGAGTCTGTGCACATTGTCACGATATCAAAATATGTAGTTTTGGACTGATCATTTGTACTACTATCGTCTGCAGGACGCCTTTTGTCCGTAACAGGTTTAGTATAGTTAAGAGTTTCGTCTCGCACCAACACCGCTTTCTACACCTATTGAAGAACTTACAATTTGCTTCATATGACCATTTCCTATTAATCTATATCATACAATCTCACCTTGATCATTACCGAATTTTCGATCAATAATTTAAAAGGGTTATTTTAAACTTTATTTAATAACTTTTGATACCTACATAGTTGTTTTAATACAACTATTTAATATGTGGACAAATCACATACCATCACATTGACCTTGAACTTGATCTAATAACGACTTACAATAATTTAAGAGCTATTTCTTGCTTATCTTGATTGAAGTGTTTGGCATCCTTAAATGCTGTGATGTTTACATCGCTTTTTCGGATCACATTTTTCACAAATCTCTTTTCCCACACATGTTGAGTGGTGGACGTGCAGCGAAACCATTGGTCAGTCGGCTGAACGGGGTTATTATTTTTTTTAATAAAACGATTTAGTTTAAACCTATTTATTTCTGTTGGCAAACACAGTGTACATGAAATCATTCACAATACAATCAGTATAAGAAAAGGATTGAAGCGAAAGAAATAAATCGTATATAGTTTCTCTCCTTGCAGTAATAGTTACGCAATAAATGGGTGTATAATAAGACTAGTTAACAATGGATATGCCAGAAATAAGAACTATACGCGATAAATCTGAAAAAGTGTTGGAAGAGAAATATGAGGATGAAGGACTGTTCATGCGAGGGCTTGTACATTAGGTCGCAGCAATTCATGACTGGGTCAGTATCGGATTGTTATGAAAAGCGCCTGGATTCTTTAATACATTAGTTATACCGGTTATGTTGTTAGTTAGTTCAGTGCGAATTTGATTGTATTTCGGACATAAGAAAAAAAGTGGTTGGTATTTTTAAATAGTGTGAGTAAATCCAAATTTTGCACAATTATTTTCAACTTTGCAAACATATGAACTCGTTTGGGGAAAATATTAGCATGTGCAGTCCGAGCAAGGTAATCAGGGAGGTCACTTACTTCTTTTATGCAACCTTTCGTTTAAAGGAAGTCTCTTCTAAGCAAAAATCCAGTTTAGGCGGAAAGTTTCATCATTGATTAGCTTGTGTGCACTTCACGACTGCACAGATTAATCTGGGACGGAACTTTATTCATAAGCATTTAGCACATTTTTCATGGAACGAGGCTCATTTGACTACATTGCATATTGACATTCGGACATAGTCACAACATTAACACATAGTGTGAATAATAAGACGAACCCCTTTAAAAAATGACTATTGATTTATTTTTTTGAATTTATAGCGTTTATTCACCTCCATACATTACAAATTGTTTCGTTAGTTTACATGTCATTTTGTTAGTATACAATATAGTTTTTTAACAATTCAAACAATAGAGGTAAATAAAATCCATGCATTCTATTAAATAGACACAATCATACAGTTCACACATACACAGACACATACACAAATGCCATGTTATGAAACAAAAAAGAAAAGTGTTTGGACTTAAGACAATTATAAACATAAACAAATGACCACGGTTTTGAATAGTTTAAGCACACGACACAATTTACAATAACAATATTCATTGATCTACACAAAGTTTCACAATTAACCAGTTTAGTAGTTCTTTTTCCTGATATTTTGTTTTAGATTGAATTTCCAATGCTACGCACAAATAGTTATTCAGCCCCCTTATTGAAGGTAATTGACCCTTTCTCTTGCATACAAATATATACGTTTTAATTTCAAGAATAAGAATATTAATATCAGTCATGGTATTACTTGTACACCCAAATAACATTGTTTGACATGAAATCTCAGTACATTTTTGCACATTATGTGATATTAAAAATTCTACAACATAATTTACAATTCTCTTTATGAAAATGCAGTGCCAGAATAAATGTTATATGGTTTCTTCATTTTCATGACAGAATGAACATAAATTGTCATGAACAATGTTCATTTTAAATAACAAAGATTTGNATATGAGCACTGTAGTCTGTGCGCACTGTAAGAATATCAATTTATGTAGTATTGGGCTTACGGTTTGATTAATACTACTATAGCCTATGGAGAGCCTTTCGTTGGTTAACAGGTTAAGTAGATTTAAGCGTTTCGTCCCGCATCAACACCGCTTTCTACACCTCTTTATGAACTTTGTTTGTAAGGCACTATTGAATGTTGACAAAGCATTACTTCGTTTTCCTGATTTTTAAATGGAAATACTTTCATTTCAATTGACATATTTTTTCAAGCGTAAACCTGATTTAATCACGTTGAAATGGCGATAAGGACAACAAAGTAACCTTTGTTTCCCTGTGTTAACTTAATAATTGCCGCAGACGAAAGAATTCCCGACGACGCAAGTTTCTAAGAAAACAATACCTTGTCAATCGATACATAATTTCCAGGTAATTGCTTGGTCGTTATAAAGACTCCATATTTGGAATGGTTAAAAGCCTTATCAGTATTGTATTTGTTGGTATGGTAGACGCTTGCCCAGTCGTTTTGGTGGCTGTTGAGAAACTGGTAAACATAACTTCTATAAACTTCAAGGATGATTATATGATTGAAAGAAAACTAAACATATATTTTGTTAGGCTAAAGAGTTTGTTCTATAATTATTTGATTGATGGAAACGTGTTTTTTTTTGTTTTGCATAGCTAGTTTATCATTAAAAAATGTTTAGAAACATGAATTGTTTTTTAAGTTTTGGAAATGTGTGTGAATTTAAAGTAGACACAACACAGTGACACTGAACTAGACGCACTGCCATTGATGCACACATGTCTAATTCCAACAGAACGGTTTGATATAAAGACATATAATGAAACCACCGGTCAGTCGGCTAAACGGGGATATATTATTTTACTAAAACGATTTTTTAATAGTGTGAATAAATCCGAATTTTGCACAATTATATTCAACTTTGCAAACATATGACCACGTTTGGGGAAAATATTAGCCTGTGCAGTCCGAGCAGGGTAATCGGGGAGGTATCTTTTCGCTTATATGGAATCCTTCGTTTAAAGGAAGTCTCTTCAAAGCAAAAATTCAGTTTAGGCGGAAAGTGTCATCCTTGATTAGCTTGTGCGCACGATCTACATTGGCCGCATATGACATAAGACCCGCTTTCGCATGACGAGCGTTTTATTGCATGCAGTTAAGTGTCAGACTAGGCTTTTTCGTTCAATATCATATGTCATGCATTTACATTTTACAAGTATCCTTTTCTAAATTTAAAAGTATATATATCACGGACGTTAACATGTTAAGTGCAGTATTTTGACGATGACTATTAAAGTTTTAATTTATTAACTAGTCTATAATGGGAAAGTTAACACTCCGATTCTAATAGGATTACATGACTTACCGTTTTAACAATAGTTTTCTTTGTTGACATTTGAATAAGAGTTCATTACAAGATTCGATACCTTTGATGTGTTCAAAAACATGTTACTTTTATCTTAGGATTAATAAGATCTAGGATTGTATACTTTGAACACAGCATTATGACCAATGTGCGTAACATTATAATGTTTAGTCGAAATTAACCCATTTATGCCTAGTGGACTCTCCCATCCTTCTAAATTGGATCAATTTATTTCCAAAATTAGGGATGTCTAGTATATTTATTTCTATATTTAGAATATTTCTTACAGACATTCATTTAAGCAAACAGCGCAGACCCTGATGAGACGCCGCATCATGCGGCGTCTCATCTGGGTCTACGCTGTTTGCTCAGGCCTTTTTTCTAGACGTTAGGCATAAATGGGTAAATGATATCTTATACATCTTTCGTAGGTTTTGCAACATGGCACGTTTCCTTTCAACAGACCATTGGACAAATCAAGAAATAGGCGATAACACCTTATTTATGAATATACAAAATTGGCGCGACTCAATACACAATTCAAGTCGATATTATCATTATAAATGCTTTAAAACACATCTAGATATTGAGGGATACCTTTCCCTGAATATCCAAACACAATTTTAAATTGCTGTTGCAAACTTCCGAAGTGGTAACCATTAACTTGTTAGACATGTAAACTTACCATTTGAATCGCCATTATGTACAAATGGTTCAAATGGTGACATCAAAATAATTGATTGCGAATACCACGCATATTTTCATTGTGATAAGTATCATGATATAAAGAATTTATATTTATATTCGTGGTTTGCATCTGGAGAGACATTAAACGATGTTTACAACATCATTTCTTCGAATAATGACCACACTATAAGGAAATTAACATGTTACCCATTCCATCTTTTACAGGCGATACACTCTTAATAAGTATATTACATTAAAAGAAACATAAGACACACCTTTGAAATTGATTTTTTTATGCTATTATGTTATGTATTATGGGCCAGTGGCATTTATTTTCTAAATAACCTGTTCTGTACTGTTCTATTCTGACGTGCTTAACAGTCGTTCAGACGCACAATAGTAAAGCTTTGAATCAGCCGGGTCGAGAGAAATGGTTTCTTATGCCATATGCAACCAGCGTAGCTCAAGGCCTGTCTGGTCAGGAGCTACCATGTCAGCTCATGATACTACGAAACCTTGCTTGACTTTATAGCGGACAGGGTAGCTCCTTATTGCACAAAGGCGCAGGCTAGTCGGAAGCTACGCATACGGCATAAGACCCATTTTCTCATGACGCGGCTAAAATATCATTCTTTTGTGAGGCACTATTGAGCGTGGTCAAACCGTAACTTCGTTTTCCGGGTTTTTAAATGGAAATACTTTCATTTCGATTGACATTTTCTTCCAAGCGGAAACCAGAACAAATCATGTTTAAACGGCGATAACGAAAACAAAGTAACCAATTGTTTCTCTGTGAAAACTAATCATTGCCGCAGACGATAGAAACACCCGCGTTACATGTTTCAAAGCAAACATACCTTTTCAATCGATACATAATTTCCAGGTAATTTCTTTGTCGTTACAAAGACTCGATAGTTGGGATGGTTAAAACCCTTACCATGATTGTATTTGTTGGTAGTGTAGACGCTTGCCCAGTTGTTGGTAGTGTAGACGCTTGCCCAGTTGTTGGTAGTGTAGACGCTTGCCCAGTTGTTGGTAGTGCAGACGCTTGCCCAGTTGTTGTGGATGGCTGTGGAAGGACGGGTAAACAAAAGTTCTTTAAGCATCAAGGGTGATTATATGATTGAAAGAAAAATAATCGTTTATTTGGTTAAGCTAAAAAGTTTGTTCTATAGTTAGTATGTTGATTACATCGTTTGTTCTATAGTTAGTATGTTGATTACATCGTTTTTTCTGTGTGACAAAGCTAGTATATTGAAAAATACATATTACAAATATTGCATTGTTTTAAAAGTGTGGGAAATCTTCGGTTTTAAACTTTGCAACGATATTTTTAAGAACTTGATAAGAATTAAACGGTTTGAGCATAAATTCCATATCAAAACACAACACCGTGACACTGAACTTGACACAAAACTGTTAACACTAAATTGGACACAACACAGTGAGACTAAACTAGAAGCACTCACATTGATGCACAAATATATATTTCCAACAGAACGGTTCAATATATAGACGAATTACAATAATTCCATTTTTGCATGTTCTAATCAAATATGAACGGTAGNTTCTATTTTGCTAAAATTCAATTCCAAAGTAATAGGGGAGTGATCTGATTTGTAGCTTGCATGTATTTCCGATTTCCTGATAAACTGACTAAAATCATTTGTTGTTAAAAAGAAGTCCAATCTGGCTTGTTGGACAGTGTTAGGCTTTCGCCAAGTGAAACATTTAGCATCACCGTTTATGACTCGAAAAGTGTCTATTAGGCTTTTATCATTGATTACAGAAGATAACAATTCCCTTGACTTCTTATTATTATTCATTGTTTTATAGTTGGCATTATAAATATTGACATCAAGTACTAAATTAAAATCTCCACATAAAATATAAGACTCATTTCCTATGGTCTCTATTAAACTAAACAGTTTACTATAAAACAAAGGAGTATCATTATTTGGTCCATAAAGAGTGCACAGAGTAAATCTATGGTTATCTATTGTTAAGTCTAGAATTATTAATTTCCCTTTTTATCTTTTTCTTGATTGTGCACTTAAACATTCAGATTTGCCAAACATTTATTAAATAGAATACATACTCCTATTGAATTAGAAGTGCCAAAACTAAAATAGCATTCACCATCCCGAAGTGAGTAAATTTGTTTTTCCATTGAAGGAGTAAAATGGCAATCCTGTAAACAATATATATGGGCATTTAGATTTTTTAAATATTTAAAAACATCAGCTCTTTTCGATACATCATTTAGACCACGACAGTTGTACGATAAATCTTTAAATTATCCATTATCAAAACAAAGGATAACACTTTCGTTAAAATACCAAAGACAAAAAAAGCCATTATCAATTGCCGCAGTCGATACACAATACACAATTGCAGTCAATACACAATACATTTTATCTTCGTCCAAACAAACAAAAGGGCAATTAAAATATGCTAAAGTTCGCAAAACATGTCTTAACACACAGCATGGCAAACATAAACAGATAAACAGAAAAAAATAAAGAACATGACAAGAAGCTATTACTTTTGCGGACGTGACGTCATTGACACATGACGACCGTTGAGTAAAATTATCTTCCAATGAACGTAAAACGAAATGTCGCATTTATTGAATTAAAGAGATGCATGAGTAAAACACATTATTGTCGTTGATAAACTCGTACGTTCAATCGGTTTGAATTTAAATCAATTAATAAGATATTAATTTGTAGTATTCAATAGAAATAATTTATGTTATACTTATTTATCGGCAATAAGCCTTTGTTTAAATTACTATGTTTACGAAACGACTGGGTGGGGTAACGACCTAGCAATACCTCCAACTGACAAACGATCTAAAAAGTGGTCAGCTTAGAACAACGGTCACTTGTCTACAACGGTCACTTTTGTCATTTCCATTGACTGGCCGCTGTTCTCAGTTTGGACTGTAAGATAATATTTTGTAATGTCTTAATTGTAGTATTTCAGAAATGGAGGTAAAGCCATATTTAAAGTGTATCATATTACTTTCACTTATTTGTACACACTTATCTGGGGAAAGTTGTGCGATAGTGAGCAATCATCGCTAATTGAGGACAGTGCTAACACAACAATACCATTAACCAAAAAACACGAAAACAATACGGCAAATAACAACGAATGAGGAATGGTTAACCTTTTCACTTGATCATTTGCATAAGATGAACGTTTATTTGTTTATAAGACACTATTTCTTTTACTTTTCTAATATACCTGGATTTTTTACAAATCCTTTGACGATTGCAATCGTGTATAAAATGAAATCCTTTTAAACTACAGCCCTATATATAGTTTGTTTAAGCACTTATGAATTGTTTGTTTGTCATGTGAGATTCACCTACTATTATCTTGACAAAATGAGCTTTGATTGGAATAATACCATTTGCCGTATGTTTAATTTTTGGACAAGCACATTATTAGTGTTCTCAAATTATATTCTAGTGTGTTGGGCTGTTGAAAGGATGTGTTCTGTACTATTCCCACTTAAATTTAATGTGTGGTTTACATTGAAACGAGCAAATTGCTTGCTTGGTATTCTGTTAAACTGGAGCTTACTGTGGACAATACCATACTAAACGGAAGTGTCAGTTAGCATGACCGATTAAGATGCGCCTAGAAACGTATGCATTTATTCACTGTTTTTTGTCTGAAATGTGGTACTTGTTTGAAACCCTATTCGATGTATTACTTCCTTTTGTCGTTAGTACATGCACCGTCGCTATTTTATTTAAAGTTGCAAAGCAAACACAAGGAAGAGTCAATATAACATCGAACCAAAATGTCATCGACAAGATTATGCTAGAGCAGACAAAATAAACAATCACATTACTAGCTATATCTATCACGTTTCTCGTACTTCACATCCCATATTGTTTAGTTCTGATATGGTATGCTCTTTACCCAGACACAGAAGTTAATCTATCCTTCAGTCTCCATGACTACATTAACTATTACATCTACACCACTCTAGCATTCGCAATCACGCATCTTGAGAACAGGATACATTTGTTTGTTTACATTTTGGCTGGTCAAAACTTTCGTACCGCACTCAGACACATGTTTTGTTCATTTCGAAATCGTGTGAAGATTAGTACAAATATCGAGCTGTGTTCACAAACACAGACTAGTACAATTATCACAGAATAACACTCTAACGAAAGCATGCTGATATATATAGTATATTTCAAACATATGTGTACATACGTTTACTCTGTTTATAATTTAAATGTTAACTGTGTTGATCGCTGACGAAGTGTAGGATATTGTACTATATATACATATTATGCTTATGCTTTTTGTTAACTATTGTAAACTTTTGTTTGATTATTTGTTCAGCTCTCCATGTAGGAGGAAATAAAGTAATATATATCTTACGATATATTATTTATGTACATGATACTCAGACAATACAATTCGTGTTAAACTGTGTAAACGGTGGCATTCTGTGAATGGATGTGTATTTATTGAATATTTGTATAATTATATATGCGCTTTCAATTAATTATTTGACGTTGTATCATTATTGTAATAAATTTAAAACACATTGCGTATTGTTTATATCATGAACATATTTGTCGTTATTTATCATGCAATGAATACAACTGATAACAATGTCATGTAACTTACATTCTATTCAAACTGTTTTGTAAATCTCTTTTATAAATAATTTAAACTCACAATTGTATTTGGCAATTTAAATAAACTTTCAGTCGCATGTTTATATATATATATATACAATGTATATATCATTATTGTAATACATTTAAAACACAATGTGTATTGATTATATCACGAACATATTTGTCGTTATTCATCGTTCAATGAATATATCACCCCTTACAACGTTGTCCCTAAATGCATACCACAAAGTGCTCTAATCAACACTCCACCAAAGAATTGTCTCACCCATTGCTCACCAAGAATTGGTCTCCCCTGTTGATTTAACATGAGTGGTCTACCCTACTGCTCACGAAGTAATGATCGTCCCTATTGTTCACCGAGGGGGGGGGGTCCTACTATTGCTCAATGAGTGGTCTCCCATATTTCTCACGATGAAGTCTTATCTAGAAATGCTAACCAGGGATCGGTTTCATCTTTTGCTCTGGTCTCCACGACTGCTTACCAAGGAGTGGTCGCCCCCTCTGCTCACCAACGGGTGCTCTTCCCAATTGTTCATCAAGGAATGGATGGAAAATCCATAGAAACAATCTAAATATTAAGTGCATGTATAAGAGAAATGAATGACAAAAATAACAACTTTCAAAAATATTAAAATCATTACGGTTCTTAGCCTATGCAGGACATCAGGGCCAAAATATATATTTAAAAAATACAACTTTTTTTTCTGAAACCTCAAAGGCCAGAGCAGCGTTTTATCAACATATCTTATCTTAGCGGATCTTATCTTAAATCCTTCACTTACGATTTCATTTACGATCCGCTTATACCCGTTTTATTAACGCCGTCGTAAGTATCGAATCGCAGCTAAGATTTTAGTTAAGCGTACGATCTGGAAAATCGCGAACCAGTCGAAAAACGTCACCAAAATGTCACACGATTTCCCGCGTTTATGTCAAAAAAGCAAGATGGCCGACAAAGTAAACACAGGCAAGTAGTTAGAATGATAGTAATGATTTACTTATAATAGTACTAAATGTATCGATATCATGACTCATGTCTTCACATATTTTAGCGTTTTTGTCTGTCAATTTGTCTCGTTATTGATACTAAGTTTTTTATTAAATTCATATCGTTATTTTACACCAAAGAATCTGCATTTATTTTATGTATTTATTTTCTAGTTGCAAGTACTGTTATAACGAAATCATATTTTCCCGCGTTTGGAACTGTCAGCCTTTAAATTGACAACTCGTTATTGTGTGTTTATATCGTAATGTTTTTTTGCAGAAGAGTATTCGAGTATCAATCAAAACATTATTTCTATGCCCCACATTTGAAGAAAACATTTTATTTTGTTATGTTTGTTTTTAGAGTAAATGTCTCTCTCTTTTCAAGTAACATTAACATTCTTACACATTTCCTCTTCGCTATATATTTGTTTTAGTATATACAGATACCTACTGTATATTTATTTTTGGCATGGAATTTACTTTATTACCCATTGAATTTGTACATAGCTTAAGAATTAATTTTTAATTGTAAATACAAACCTGAAAACTATCACTCAATTTCAGAGTGAACAGCATTTGATTGTGTAGCTGCAAGATAGACAAAAGTTATCAAGAAATGGACGGACGTTAAGGTATATTAACTAATGAAATCTTATGACCATTACTCACCGACTTACTCTTATACCACAATATGATTATAAAAAATTCACAATGTCAGTCACATGTAAGATTTGAAAAATGAAAGTTAGACTGGGAGCAAAAGGCAAATTTTGTACTGTGAATTATACATAAAAACATTTATATTGTATTTGCACGGAATAATCATTGTCGATTATTGTTAGTTTGCTGTTTTCTATTGACACATTCCAGTCCAGTTCGTGTATGTAAATATTTTTTAACATATTCTGCCATATATATATATATATAATATATATATATCATAATTATTACTTATATTTATGTATTTGGTAACTCTTCATCACTTTTTTCATTCAACTGTGGAATGTTTGAATTTGAACACTATGTACTTTCTTTTCAGACGCACAACAACAACCATGTGTGAATGATGAGATCTCGTCCATCACATCAGTTGAACAAAAGTTGGAAAGATAATTAATCAAGTACACAGTTTAAAGTTAGCACATTTATTCTTGTAGGTGTGTCAATGTAACAAAACACATATAATAAATAAGGTTTAACAATGTTATCATAATCACAAATTAATTATGTTACATAAAGAATTTATTAGATCGTTATTTATGAAGTTACTTGGTGACAGATACATTTCACATTGTAATAAATCCATTCTATCAAAACACTTTGTCATTGAATGTACATGTTTGCATGAATGACAGCTCATAAAGATTGCTTGTCCATATTTAGTCATGCATATTTATAAAATAAAAAACATTGCGTATACTTACATATGAGTCCCGCTCTGTGAAAAGGGGGTTTAATGCATGTGCGTAAAGTGTTGTACCAGATTAGCATGTGCAGTCGGCACAGGCTTATCAGGGACAACACTTTCCACCTGAACTGGATTTTTGCTAAGAAGAGTCTTTCTTTAAACGAAAAATATAATAAAAGCGGAAAATGTCCCTGATTGGCCTGTGCGGACTGCACGGGCTAATCTGGGACGACACTTTACGCACATGCATTAAACCCCATTTTTTCAGAGCGCGACTCATATCTAAAGTTATTATGGTGATTTATTTAACATATGTTATTTAAAAAATAAAAAAGGTTAATCACATTTCACAGTACCAATTGTAAAAATCAACTGGATATTCCTTTTTTTTATTTGTTAGTTAATACAAAAAAGTAATTGTTTTTTTACATGGAATTGTAGAAATAAATTAACGAGTATACATAAGCTAAACTCTAACATATTGGATTACTTATGTTATTTTAAGAGTCATATTCATTCATATATAAACATTATAGGAAATCCGCGAAACAGCGCATGTGAGGCCCAGTCAGAAGAACAAAAAGGTGTGAGTTCCATGAAAATTAAAGATTAACTTTTAAGTGTATGATCATGAATGTTTTATAATGAATCAACAATCCATCTCAACATAAATGATACAATTCATTCTCAAGAATTTTTAATATCAAACTATTTGTTCCAACAGAACCTCGTCTGATGTGCAGTATACACAGTACATGCTCTTTAAAGAACAAACAGAAACCACATCTCTTTATGTTACAATGTTAACTTTTTATTTCATNAGTGGTGTTCAATACATGCGGTGATAGTAGTAACAGGCGTATTCGCTGTAAAGCATCCAATAAACTGCATTTTCTTGTGGAGTCGCCTAATATCACGTCAGCCGTGTTCTGCGACATGTGTATATCCATGCAGTTTATAATGCAGTCAGGAAACTGTCTTTTGAAAAAGACAGATAAGGCCAAAAACACCGTTGAATCGCTCGGCTTGGAAAAGGTTTGAATTGCAGAAAATTGTGAAAAACTGCACATCAAAGAGATGACGACATTTGCCAGCTACGACACTATGGCCATGTGGGCAGTATAGGACTGTGCATTCTCCCTGGAAACAAAGAAATTGTTCAGCATTTAATGTAATGACTAAGATTTATATTTCAGAAATTGAATACCCCTCTGAGGGCCCTATGGCATTCAAGTGACCAGTCAAGAAGCCGCAAATGGGCCTGAAACCGACACATATTATATAGGTGAAAATGTAAGTTATTTTAAAACACTTTAATGCATAGTCAACGTCATATTTTGACAAACAAGTGTATGTATTTGACATTTCCATAGATGAGCATTAATGGGCAGGCGAAACACACAATAAGCGTTCTCGAACAGGTCAATTATATTTAAATAAATATCACGGAAAATGAACGTAGTATGTTCAGGTGTTAAATTTATCTTATACAACAAAACACCTGCATACTTTGTGCGACAGTCAAAAGACATGGTGATCTTAATGGTTTAATATGAATGAAAATTAACGCTTTAACAATATTGAAGAAGTTCGCAGCAATATCAAGGCTCCGTCTATTGAAAGTACATGTGCACACATGTTTGGCAATACATGAAAACATCCGTTATCAAGTCATATCAACGGTATGAGTGTATGAGAACGGTAAATCTGTGACGCACGCATCTGCAATGGGAACCGTCGTGTTAGGTATGACAATGGTTGAATCGAAAGACATGCTACATTTCATCGGTGTGTTTAAGCCATCATTGATAGAGCACACAGAGGTCATAGCCGCAATATTGTCTGCTGGACGGGTTATAAACGCACAGTCAGCCAAAATTTTGCTTTCAACAGTGTAAGCAAAACCCGGGAGAAGACATATCATATACATCGGCCATTTAAAGAAAGTATCTTCACCGTTACCGAATGCGCAGTGTTTATTTCGATATACTCTATGTGTCGTGCCGGAAACGATCTTAAAATCCTCCAGTGCCGATGTAGAATTACATTTGTCGATCAAATATCTTTTGGAAGAAGTTTGACATGTTGACATTATTCTGTAGTTGTGTGGCCGTAATGCAGCTACAGCATCCGAATTTCTTATTCTACGAATCCTATTCAATAAGTGGTTTATACTCACACATGGTACTGTCACCTGTTTATTGAACATCACCTGTTTATGGAACATAACTGCGTCTGGGCAGCAATCGCCGAATAGATAGCAGTCGTCGGAACATTGGCATGTCTCACAAACTGGAAGGAAGCGTTTGGTAATCTCCTGGTGAAATAAAATGACGGACAAACTATTATGTATCATTGTTTAGAACTAGCTTAGCTCATACATAGACCCTGCCTTTATTGTCGTTATAGACTATACTATGAAATCATTGTGATAAAAGATGGTAAAGGAAACAAATATACGATGAAAAGGTATATTAGTCGGTGATGTGTTAGACCAACTGTAACGACGTCTTATACAATGCTCAAATATGGATTTAAATTGGGTAATTCAATACGACTTTACTACAATGTCTTACCTTCACAGACGGCCGGGTACAGAATGTGTTGTACGGACAGATGTATTGTAATGAAGTCATGTAGTCGTCGAACGTAATATTGGCGCCATAGGCGATGATACTCATAAGGGCCACTAGCCATAGTCTTCTGGGATCCATAATTTAAGGGATGGTCTTTCAGATTATTAATCAGAAGAAAGTTTTCAAATACAACAAAACATTACACCTGAACAATCATTTGTTTTATTTTAAAGCTTAGAATTTATGATGTGTCTTAACTGTCAATGATTTACACTAGTATAAAGATACAACAATTTTAACGCATTATTCGTGTACAAGCCTCAACAAATTGTAATACATAGCAGACATATCACTCACTATATCCTAAACAATTGAAAATTTAAAACGTATCACAAACATCGATATCCAAACATTATGGCATCTTGTATTCGGTTGTATAACTACGTGACGCAGTATACATGTTCACCTCCACACACCGTCTCAAATATTTGTGATCACCAGATACTAGCTGCATTTGAAGTCGCCTTTATAAACAACTTTACCCTCGGTGAAATCAGTGGGTTGCCATATCAGATCGAGTTTCAATAATTGTCCTCATAAAACATATGATGTCCACACAAGCTAATACAAATTAAAATCATTTAAGGGCAAAACAGGGGGTTTCTATATATTTATCTGTACTTTATGGATATAATAAACGAGTTAATATCTATTGTATGTGATACTTTTGCATACCGCAAATGTTCATAATTTATTGCCTTAATAAATAAAGTGAAAACTGCTGTTCTCACTTCGTTACCAGTATTCGAAAGTCATCTTGTCACACAGGTTACCTATAAGATAACAATTACCACGGCCCTCAGAAATAGTATCATTTCAGCTTCAAAAACGAAGGAGGCGTTATTGTCATTAAATGCAAATCATTTTAAATTTACTTAATTGGAATTCTTAAATCGACCTTATATCATTTGAAGTCAATTATGGAACGAGGAAAGCAAAGAATAAATTACAAATGTTGAAAACTTTTAGTTTATGTAATCGGATATTTTATGGCAGTTTTGATTAAAATAGAGCTGTGCTTGAAAAGAAGAGATTATATGCGTGTTCAGTTGCTAAAACATGACGTACGGCAGTGAATATTAATATTGTGTGATTTATATAGACAATATTTCTAATGTTTATTTTTATGTCGATACTTTTGAAATGTTATTAAGCTGCAAGTGTTTAAGATGTGATTAAAAAGCACTATACAGTAATGAGCGAAATTTCTGCTGCTTGCTTTTATATTATTAGTCAGACACAATTATAATGCGTTAAGTCCTTAAAACGTATTGTGATAGAAAAACATGCAAGTTACATGACATTTTAAATATTTTATTTTACAAAAAATATGCTAAATAATACTGTTTTGTAATTGTTCATGTGCAATGTGTTTTGGAGTTTGAAGACTTTCGTCCATTCAATTATCTTTAAGCCCACTCATTCAACTATGCGCACCATATAACTGTGACCCACTTATGTTTCGTTGCCTATGACGTAAATATTATGTTCAACGAATACATGACACCATTACAGTATTTATGTCCGTATAACATGGTGTGTACTCGACAATTCTTGAAGGTACTCGTACAGTCGTGTTCAAGCTCTTGTTCACGAATAGTTTAAAAAGTTAATTTTTGAAGAAATAATTTCTCGTGGTAAAACTGTCCAATTCAAATATAACAACGCAGTAAAATCGGTCAAATAATAACGTTTTTGTTAGTATGAAACGTACACGATTTAAACACGCGGACGTTTGCTTATCATCTGTGTGGAGTAAATTAAGTACAAAACGTTCGTTCAATTACGTGTATATATTCCATTCGCACAAAGCATTCAAAAGATAAATAAACGTTTTGCCTGCAAATGAAATTGTTTTCAATGGAATAAACGTTTTATTAGAAGTTATACTATTTTAGCATGATGCATTGACAAATGAACTATCCGAACTATCAATGCTCCGCTTCATTTTATAGAATTGTCTATGATGCTAGTTACACTCTCTATCAGCGTTTTATAGAATTGTCTATGATGCTAGTTACACTCTCCATCAGCGCGAAGTAATACATACTTAAAGAAAAGCGAACATTATCTCAACTATCATGTTTTCATAATGCAGTTTTATTGAAATAATAAATTCTTTATTAAAAACAATACCAGTAAATGTACGATTCAATAAACTTCTAAAGATAATTCATTAAGTAATTTTATGATGCTTTGTGTTGCAAGTGTCATTGAAAATAACATGATTTTCTTCGACATTATCAAAAAATAAATTGTAAAAGTATCACCATATTTCCATAAGGCTCTAATATTATTTAACATTAAGGATGTATTGCAGTAATTAAGCGGTCAAAACACGAGAGGTATTTTATTGGCATCGTTCAAAATACCATATAAATAATACCATAACTTGTTATATTGGACTTTTATGTTAACAAAACTCACTTGAAACACACAATGAAAACTGTATCAAGTTTAAGTTTAAGACATATTATTAACGAAACCATATCATGAACACTGGATGGCTTATTTCTCATTTTCAAGTTATATATACACAAGTTTTTCGGACTAAAGAAGTTCAAAACCGAAACCCTTGGATAATCAAGGGGTTGAATGTAAAAATTGCATCAGTAGTTATTTAGCGAATTGTCTGTAGCAAACAGGCCGAGGTGAATGTTTACTGGTTTATTATATGAAAATCGACCGTAACAATTATATTAACACATTCTCCCAAAGTGTTTCGGTCTATTCGGTGTTGCAACGCATTTCGTTGTGCCTCGCTAGAAAACTTGATAATGAAAACTTTGTTTGATGACTCGTTTATTTACTATCGTTGTAAAGATCAAACTTTATTAACAAATTCAGCATGTTTTAGATAGTTTTTAATTTTCTGATTATATTACATTCTTTTAAGTGAGCTATGCTTACGCAAACAGAGACATACTTTCTAAATACTTTTGATGGATGTGTTTTTTTAAATATCGATATGTTCGTATACTTAGGTTTGTTTTAAATATCGATATTTCCGTCTTCAAATGGTCTTAAACTATAATCAAGGTATGCATATATATATATAACAATCTAGAGAATATATGTGAACGCAGTCCAAAAGTTTGATTTAAAGTGTTAATACAAATTAATTTAAGATCTAAACATCATTTACCAATGGATTTTAGATTTTTTTGGATTACCTTTTCGTATTCAATGAATTGTTGTCAAATAACGAAATCAATTAAACACTGATTTGTATTCATTTATTCATAATTTAAATGCACAGCTATGAATTTACCTAAATTGTGTTTGCTTTTTATACAACAAGTAGTTGTTATAAATACAGAGAGAGATTCTAACGTTTGTTAAATCAATGTTATAAAATCCTTACAAAACAATATAAATTCAATGCGTGTTTATTTCGACATACGCATTAGGATTTTTGTTTGTGGTATAATTCGAACGGCCACAGCAATTATAACAACATCAATTTTAGCATTCATTCAATTAAAGTCTCACAGTAACTTGGGAATTTTCGCTGAATTTAATGAAGGCCACAGATGTACATTCTTTGCCATAAGTTTTTTACACTTTTTTTATTGCATGTCTACATTCTACAATGTCTTATTACGATGATTTCTAAATTTGATTTGACAAAATCATGAAAAATAAAAAGATGTAAAAAAAAATCACCAAAAGAATACAACATTCAATGCAAACGTTATCCACTCCGAGATTTAATGAATCGTTATTTTACAAACCTCAACTGACGCAAAAATATTATACAAAAAAACACTCAACCAATGTACAATAGTTTATAAACGATTAATATTGAAACTTCTTTTCTGTTGAATTGTAGTGATTATGATATATGAAAAACGTTCTATTTCTCAAATTGTTCCCAATTTATGTATAAAGATGAGATGCATACAACACACTAACACCTACTGGAATTGTTTAAAAGAAACGTAGATCACGAGAAAAACGCACACAAATTAGAAATACATGTATATCATAATACAATTTATATTCGAAAACAATCTTATACAAATTTATATAGCAAGATAAATTATTTCTTAAGCAATATAACCCAATTTTGAGCAGGTTATCAATGATTCAGCGGCCAAAACGGAAATTAATAGAATAGTCAAAATACAAAAGCGTTGTGGTGCACATATTTTAAATAAAAAGTACAACACCAATTCAAGAACCCTATTTAAAGATCTAAAATGGTTGACTTTCGAACAGCGTAATTACTATTTCACGTCAGTTATTATATTTAAAGCATTTCACAATCAAATCCCAACATACATACGCGACCTTTTGACGCCTTCACAAAATACGCACTATAATTTGCGATCTTGCGAACAGGGGGATTTAAAGCTTGTGCGAATATCCAAAACAAACTATTTCAAACAATCGTTTAAATTTTCTAGCACAAAAATTTGGAATTCGTTACCCCAATCTATACGTCAAACAAACAATTTAATGACGTTTAAAAAATAAAAGCTTATCTTTCTACCACCCTTTATGAAATAAACTGAACATGCTTCATGTTTTTTAGTAAATAACCTTAGTTTAATGTTTGAATACTGTTCTTGCATAAATCGTAACTGTAGTTTAATGTCTGTCATTTGTTATGATTGTGTTTGTACTTGCGTGCATACGTGTGGGTTTAAAAGTGTGGTTCTTTTAATTTTGATATATATCATTATAAGTGTACATGCATATATGATTATTTATGTTTTGTTCTTATTGCTCAAGATGAAATATGATGTATTTGTTGTAAATTGTATTATGTTAGGAGACCTTGTTAAAAATAAGAAATGCATTATATAAACTGCATGTTATGTAATTTCATTTGATTTTTTTTCTTTACATGTCTATCTTCTTTAAATAAAGATTGTATTATTATTATTATTATTATTATTATTATTATTATTATTCACTGGCGTGTAGCCTATGCTGTCAACGTCAGCACAATTCTGGATGTTTGAAAAGTCAAATCTCTGCTATCATAAAACACCACGTGGTGATAATCGATTAACATGTTCGTTGTATTACTTATGGTTTTATTAAGTCATTTTCTATTTTCCATGCCTTAATTTACAACAAACGATTTTACAAAAAGTGTCCAGTTATGTAG
The DNA here is from genome assembly GCA_007657795.1 of Dreissena rostriformis. Lineage (NCBI taxonomy): Eukaryota > Metazoa > Mollusca > Bivalvia > Myida > Dreissenidae > Dreissena > Dreissena rostriformis. Next base: position 176,611 of record VMBQ01001202.1, read on the forward strand.
AAATGTGCACTCTACTACAATTAATAAAAATACAAAAAATCTTAATCCTCCCTAATTTCACTTCTATCGGAAGTGGCTTCCGTTAACCGAAAGGGGAGGCAACCGCTGCGAGGATTTTTGCAAGTCATTGAGGGGAGGAAACCGCTGTGGGGAGTTTGCAAGTCATTGATGGGAGGCAACCGCTGTGAGGAGTTTTGCAAGTAATTAAGGGGAGGCAACCGCTGCCAGAAGTTTTGCCAGTCATTGAGGAGAGGAAACCACTGCGAGGAGTTTTGCAAGTCATTGAGGGGAGGAAACCGTTGCGAGGAGTTTGCAAGTCATTAAGGGGAGGCAACTGCTGTGAGGAGTTTTGCAAGTCATTGAGGGGAGGCAACCACTGAGAGGAGTTTTGCAAGTTATAGAGGGGAGGCAACAGCTGCGAGGAGTTTTGCCTGTCATTGAGGGGAGGCAACTTCTGCGAGGAGTTTTGCAAGTCATTTAGGTGAGGCAACCACTGAGAGGAGTTTTGCAAGTCATTGAGGGGAGGCAACAGCTGCGAGAAGTGTTGCAAGTCATTGAGGGGAGGAAACTGCTGAGAAGAGTTTTGCAAGTCATTGAGGGGAGGCAACCACTGAGAGGAGTTTTGCAAGTCATTGAGGGGAGGCAACAGCTGGGAGAAGTTTTGCAAGTCATTGAGGGGAGGCAACTGCTGCGAGGAGTTTTGCAAGTAATTGAGGGGAGGCAACAGCTATGAGGAGTTTTGCAAGTCATTGAGGGGAGGCAACTGCTGCGATGAGTTTTGCAAGTCATTGAGGGGAGGCAACCGCTGCGAGGAGTTTTGCAAGTCATTTAGGGGAGGCAACTGCTGCGAGGAGTATATATATATATATATATATATATGGATCTCCGCCACAAGAGCGTTCAGCTCTGCCACCGTGTAGTTTCTGGGCTTCTCCACGAAGGCGCAGGGGAAGTGACAGTCCGTGAAGCATTCCCCTTCCTGCGATCGCTCTGCTGCACTGTCGCTGAAAAAAAACATTGGTGAATCAAAGCACTGTAAGCGTGTTAAGACTGTTGGCGAGAACAAAAAGATTGAGCGACTGCCGGGCTGGGGAACTCATCTACAACAAGATCTTATTTCGTACTTTGGCGTCCAAAATAAGCTAGCAAGGCGAATGTAAGTCATACATTTGGCAAAACGTTAGCAGGCTGAGTTTGATTTCCAGTCCATTAGGGTGTCATTATGTAAAAAAGTGTGCGTTTTCAAATTCTTCGGTGGTGTTTGATGTAAATAGATCTACCTGCTTCTAACAACCATCTGCCATGTTCCGTGCTCAACTGTGGGCTTGATTAGATGTTTATCAGCATGTGTATAAAGAGGACCGATGAACTCTATTGGCTACACTTTGATAGTTGTATTGAATTCACATTATAGAGGACTACAATAAGAGGTTAGAAATTAAATATTAAACATGTGTGGCCTGGGGTTTCAGAGGATAAAACTCCATTTCGGGTCCCGTGACCTAATTAATCAACGGTACGGAACGATTTGATTTTTTTTATAGGGGACCAACTAAGGAACATTTCTATTGAATTTCGACAAATTATAAAGAAGATGTCGTGTGAAGACAAATATGCACGTCACACAGGAGCAGACGGACGCCGAATATCAAGGAATAGCAATAGCTCGCCATGAGCTTGTTCAAAAATGTGTTAATAAAATATAACTTTATAAACGTTATATATAAAGAAGTATAGTTTCGAAAAGGGATGTTGATAAACTTCTAATTAAATTTATAGTGTTGTGTAGTACCAACACCATTCAAGTTGTGACCTTTTACTACTTATCAGTTCGCTTTACGGAGCTGGTTTGTTAACTTTATATGTTTGTCAAGTTGGGTCCGATAAATATATTGTGCATGTGTTTTTTAACCACTTTTTGCAACTTCTTATTTGTTATATCTCGTGTGTAACATTTTGGTCATATTTCTTTTCAGCATCACCGTCGCATATATTATGCCTCTTTGTAAGCCACGTTTATGACTCCAGTTAAGGACAATATCTTTTCGATTTCCAAAAGTATTCTCTTTCATCTTTTAGGTGACATACCTTTCCAAACATATTCGGTTCTGTATGTAATGTTAAGGCAGTTCGCGATCAATCATGGAGGTTGATACACCTAACTTTGTACCGAATTGAAATGAGTTCAGTTCATTACCAGTGTTACTTGCCTACCACCCACCCCCACTCACTACACACACATCCGCTCACCTATCCACACACGGACATTAATAGTCATTCACATAAGACAACCAATTTGAAAGCGACACGTATAAATACAAAGCAGGCTCTGTGCTCTCATTATGATGATTTGCGATCGGTTTAGCAGATTATATTTCATACCGGTGTATGTATAATTTTTGATCCTTGGAACCTACAGTTTACCCTGTCAAGTATTTCTTACTGTTTACGAGTACAGCCACTCCAGAGAGTGTCTTTGTTTAAAACAATAACTCGCTGCTATGTCAATTAGATCTTAGAGATGGATAAACTAGATAATGTTTATAGATTTATGTACACACACCAAAAATTACTTACATTGCACCTCTATATCAACTTCGTCAGTCTCTGTAAAGTGAGATTGCAGGTTTAAGATTTAAATTTAATTTTAGTTTTGTATTGATGGTTAAATAATAGTGGACATTATATAGTAAACATATTTTGCGGTCTATAATTGGTTTAAACACATCTGTGTGTGTGTCGNGTGTGTGTGTACGTGCGTGCTTGCTTGCTTGCGTGCGTGCGTGTGTGCGTACGTGTGTTTGTGTAGATACGGGACCAGCTTCATATTCCTTATTCGAATTAAATAAGCAAATGTTTCTTTATAATTAACTCATCTCTATGAATATGAAAGATGTATCAATTGACACATTAAAGTGTTTGTCAAGCAACTCGAATACATTTAATTTATATATTACGATAAATGTTTTCATGTTTATTCTTCGCGCTTGACTAAAATTTCTTGTTCAAACCGAAAAGACATTTTCTACTACAAACACTTACTTCACATCGACACATTTTTAAACCTATATATTTACTTTACATTTATCTATGATAAAAAGCATTTCATTATAGCTCATTTCAACTCTGTTTTATATACATCAGTTCTTTTCTTGCGGCTGTGAAGGAAACAGAAACCAGTTCCTAATGCCTAATTCAAGCCGAATGAGGAACGGGCATTTTCTTACTTCAATAATAAATTACAATGAAAAACACTGTACCACATGTAAATACAAATTATTTTAAATGTTTTTTTTTTAATATTAAAAATATAAATTGCATAACATTTGTACAGGGTTTTATTTAATGATAACACAGTTCCCTTTCGGCGATTGCATAAGGTTATTTGTTCCTTATTTAAACGAATAAGGAACTATCATTTTCTTATTTAAAAAGAAAATATAAATTAATAAAAAGGTACTACATATCAATTGAAATCGTTGTGAATGTATATGTATTTTGATATTTAAAAAATAATTGTTATATATTTCGATTTAATATTTTTGAATAATAAGTTTTTTGCGGTTGGTAAAAGAAATCGGAACTTGTTGCTAACTTCGGTGTAGACCTTGTCACCATCGAAACCAGGGACCTTTTGTAGGTCATAACGGCCCCTAATGGTCTGTCAAGGTTAAAAGGTCGCCGGATATATATAGACAATTCGATAAAACATTCAAGTTTTCTAGAGGCAACTTTGCCAACTTCCAGATACATAATTCGGATCTATATATATATATATATCTATATATATATATATCTATATATTTTACAGTTTATGATTTTCCATCAGCAATGATAAACCTTGAAACAACGGAACTAAAAAACTTATCCTTACAAACAATTATTTCGACTTTATTGTACTACCATATTGTCTTCATATGTTAGATATTCTTAAATTTTTATCCATCTGAAAAGTTTATTGATGGGAAACAATTACAAGAAAGAAAGAACAACATATACTTGCTAATATAATTATACTTTGCGCAAATAACAAATCGAGTTCGCCTTCTGAAAAAAATAAAAATACTGCGTACATAAATGTGGTATATATTTGGCATTTGCGGTTATTAAGCGTTCTTCTGTTTTTCTAACTCATTT
>VMBQ01001202.1:181906-192725 GCA_007657795.1 Dreissena rostriformis
ATATACCGCTCAAAATCAACGAAAACATTTTTAACACGATACAAAATGCTCTTTTTTAATTTTGTGTGGCACAAAACATTCGATTTTGATTTCCCGCAACGATATCTATTCATACGACACATGAGCACTAAATGGGTACATGAACATGTGTTGAATATATTGGACCAAAAAAAAAGAAAGAGCATTTTGCATCGTGTTGAATCTTTGTTACAAGAGCATATCGAACGTTGAAATTTTGGCTGTTGCTATATGGAACGCTGCATTTTCTTATGTTAACTTTATTTTACGAAATATATTACAAAATTTTCGTTAATTTTGAGCGTTATAGAGGCTTTAAATATCTCATTCCGTTATCATACGTAAACAGATACGACGGGATATGATTAAGTTGCAAAGTGATTTTAACACGTAACCATAAAGGCAAGAATTAATCGGAAGCAGTGTTCCATGTGATACTAGTACACTGGCAAGTTTCATACTAGATGTAACAGCATGTTTTCTTCATATATCCTTTAAGTGCGACGACCTTGAACCTTGGCATACGATAAGCGACTGTGGGGATCTACTCAATCGCGATGGTCTCGATTGTAAACAGTCGTACGCCGATTTTAGCGTAACAGTTGCGCTCTGTATTGCTCGATTGGTCACTGTCGGGTCGGCTACTACTTAAATGTACCCCGAGTACTCTAAATATACTCAAACGTACCCGGCCAATTTAGTTGTATCCGAGTTTTATTTCCACCCAAAATCCGATGTCGTAAAACGCGTTAGGGAATAAGAAAAACAAAGCTTTTTGAACCAAACCAGCCTCAGCATGCTGTTTTGAGTTTGTTTTTCGATATTATAGATGCCACAGTACACAATATTGACATAAATATGAAAATAATTAATTTGAAAAAAGCCTACAACGACCATTTAAACATTAAAATTCGCGGGTACATTTAAGTATACTACAAAGTACCCGGGGTACATTTAAGTAGTACCCGAGCCGATCGTACCCAATGCCAATATTTTGGACAGCGTTGTCGTCAGTGCAAAGTTACTGACGTCACTATAAAGGTGAGACTGCACCGGAAGCTGCTGCCATGGTACGTCTAGTAGACTGGAACATTTCATCGAATTGCCTCTATGAGTTTTGCCTTAAACTTGTCAAACCATAGCGGGCCGTAATGACCTACACAAGTAACCTTGTTTCGATGGTGACCAGTTCTTCGCCGAAGTTAGCTCAACAGGTTCCTTTTCATTATTCAACCGAGAAAACAAGAACTGGGTTATCATTTTAAATAGACTATATCGAAATAAATTGCAATAAATATGTTTAATATTGTTCAGTACTTTAAACGCTAAATATTTGCGAATTGTATAATTTGGCATGTTGAGGGGCTAGTTTTGAACAATACTTTTTTTTTAAACAGTGGCATGATAAATCGAATATATGGTTGTTTACTTTTTATATCAGGAGATATCAGATTCCTGCACGATGCTGTGACACCTACGCCATTTAGACTCGTCAGATATCAGATTACATAAAAAAAGTCACCAACCATATGGTCCCTATGTATATGTATATATACCCATTTGATTTGTGCATGCGCTATTTTATATGAAATAAATACATTACTTTAACATTTAAGATGCTGTTGGCATGTTAGAAAAATTATTGATCCAGATGTCAAAGCTTCAGAGAAGGGATTAAGCGCAGTCTGCAAAAGCCGTATCCGCCCACAGTTTTACAACTTACTTTTAAGTATAAACTTTGCTTCTATGCTAGGTACACATGTCTTACACGCAACATGAAGTTACCAAATCGCTTACATTTGTGGCAAGCGGCTATGATGACAATGATTACGGGGTCGTGTTCAGCACAGGTAGTTATGTCCTCATTCTTGAGTTTTGCATCCGCGTCAAAGAGGGAAGTTATTCAGTAAGCGACACAAAATGACCCCTTTCGTGTGAGGAAACACTTGTTCTGTTTAGCCATTTCAATGACTTCGACATGACGCGAACGCCCGATAGATAGAATAACAGAGACTGTGTTTACAAGGATGCTGAAATGTGTTGTGTCTATAGGTCCCTAGGAGCAATGGGCAAAGTTTTTCAGAGCATTAAAGTGTTTCCAGGACTTTGGGCAAACGTCAAGGAAAGTGATATTAAGGAACTGTACCACTCAATGCGACCAACGGTACCTGGAGTACTTAGTAGAATTAAGTACGAGTTCAGCGACCATAGCATTACATTGCGTAGTGCTGCAGAACGTATCAAGGAGTATTTGGAGGCATTCATAGAAGACCATATTGGTGACGAGAGTTTACCCAAACCTTTACAATACTGGACAGGTTCAAACATTTTAGTGGTGCCAACTTTACATGTTTCCTTTACTTCTCAGGAAGGTGCGGGAAGGTGTCCCTTTGTGAACTCGTGCATTGCACAACTCAACCTGAGTAGAATGTTCGTTTCTTGTGAGGAATTTGTGCATGAGTTCAAGTGTAACTTGAACAGTGGGAAGTACAAGAATTTTACAGTATTTGAGTGATCTCAGCTTTATCCTACTCTTGGACACATGAGCCATAAGAATATAAGTTAGAGCAATAGTGAAAGAGAATGTGGGGAAATGTAGCTAGAAATGGTTTTGAACATACATACTTATGTTTATGATTCATTTTATAGTTTGTTTATTTCATTGGCTACAAATTTGTATTATACTTAGTTTTGTCTACCGTGAGGTTGTTGTACATAGTATAATTATGTTACAGTTATAGTATTTTCTGTTAACGAACTAATCCTTTTGTATCAAATACTATTCATCAATATTGTTTTCTACCAAATGGTCTTTATAGGGATCACTTTTCCGTCGTCTGTCTCTTTAAAAAGTATTAATATCATCAGTTTTATACATTAATTATTCATTGAGAGGAAGTGCGACGATAAAGAACTCTTGATGATAACCAGTTTATAACATTATAAAATGATGGGGCTTGTTGATAGGATGTGCAATAATAACAATAATAACTGTGGTCCTATTTTTATATAATTTCCCTTTGTTGCAAACCCTTGTTCGGATGAATAAAGATAGTAAGTTATCTGTAATCAACTTGTTACTTTAAACAATGATACAGGTACTATGGAAAAGAACCATAACCCTTAGGACGCCTTTTAGATTTTCTATAACATATGTACATATACTTAATATGCGTTATTATGAGAATTGTTTTTGTTATCTTCTTAAAAAAAAATCGGATGATAGAAGAATTTGATTTTGACTTAATGTTTTGGTAACATACCTGTACATTTTCCTATTACTTCAATTCATTTGAAATAGTGGACATTATATTGGACTGTCGAGTGACTGTCAGTCTGTAAAAAAAAAACATATTGGTCATTATTGCCAAAATTACATGCACGTTTTTTTGCATAACCATTATTATTGTATTAGTTAAGTTAAATTGTCATAATAAAATATTGACAGGTCATTTTTCCATTTTTCTTTTTTGTGAAACCTTTTGTAAATAAAGCTTTATTTTTTTTGTTATTATTATAAATACGGATGTTTTGGTCCGGTCGGCTTTCAAAATCGTTCTAAAACATCATTACTTTAGTAATATAATGGTAAAGTGGTATAGGAGAGGTTGAACATAGGATTTCGATTAATAAAAGATTTATATTATTATAATTAAAACAGTGTTTTCTTCGTATTCTCTGTACAAAGATTGATTATATGAAGATTTGCTTCAGTACATATTTATCAATGTGTGTGGTAAATCGTACTTTTCATGTGGAACCTGGGGGAGGGGGGGATGGTTTAGTATTTGTGTGATGATGTCCGTTTGTCTGGCCGGACTTCTAAGGTGGTTTCGTTATTCTGGGATATAGCATAGGTAAGGGATAATGCATTTCAATCAAATTTGGTACATTAATAGCTTAATTGGAAATTAGTGTAAGATTCCAACATATGTTGAGCACTTTCAACCGACCTTGACCTTGCAGATAGGGACATGGGTGTTTCGCATGACACATCGTATCATTATGGTGAACATTTGTGCCAACTAATTTTAAACTCCCTTGATGAATGAAGGAGTTATGTACCGGACACGAAGTGTGACGGACAGACGGACGGACGGACAGACGGACGCAGCCCATTACTATATCCCCCTTTTTTTCTCCGAAAAGGCGAGGGCAAAACACATAAACCGTAAAGTAGACTAGTAACTGTCACAACTGTATAGTATTGATGGTTGGCCACAAGAACCTTAGTTCCTCCGATATGTAGATCAAGTTATAGGTGACCTTGACCTTTTACCCCAAAAAGGGTGTGTTTGGGGGTGTGGAAAACTCCATTAACATATGNTAAACAACTGGTAGCAAGATGAGTTGCAGATAATTTGTCAGCTACCACAGTTTAACTAACTCTTTTGACCAGTTAATTCTCTTCAGCTCAATTCAACAGTGAAAAATGCGTCTAATATCACTTTAAGATATATAACTTAAAAGAAAAGAAAATAGAACAAAAATCTAAAAAGGCTATACAATATACAGAATAAAAAACAATCGCACAAATGGAAACAACAATGGTTAAATGCAAGTAATACTTAAAAAGCTTATGTTTGAAACAAACAATGATTGGAAAATTATAAATATTCTTTCGGCAAAACAAATGTATAAACAAGAAATTTGTCCGAAATACACAAAAGCCCCCGCTTTATTTCATTACATTTTCCCACAATATTTATTTCACAACGTGACGTTTTTGGTAATCCGGAAAAAAACATGTAAGTAAATATAACGAAAGCGAAACAACTTTACAAATAGGGGAGATAGAGTTAAAAACGGGAAATAACTCTAAAAATAGGAAAGCAAGATTAATTGTTGAACTCACGTCCCCTAAATTAGATATACCTATTAATTTCGTTTCAAGTTGATTTCTCTTTAAGGTTTCTAGATATGCTCTGTATAAAAGATATGTACAAACAGAGATATTAAAGGACCATAACCCTAAAGTGTCTAGTATGATCTGATAAAAACTGGTAGAGTAATAGAGCGGAAACCAAAAAGTACGGACTTACTGATGAACAATTCGAAAAATATATTCCTACCTTCGGGGGCATATACATTACACCTGATGTTGCATTTATTGTACAATATTCTCAAAATATTCGGTCTTTATTTAACAAAGAAAACAAAAAGCTGAATCCCGCCATTAAGAAATACAACAATTACAAACCAAAACACGAGCACCATAAATAACAATTGACGTAATGTAAACAAACAAAATAACGTCGTTATTCTGTGCACGAAATGTTTATTTGAATACAAAATAGTACTCTTTGTTTCCGGATTCTTTGTTTTTCTCCCATTGACATTCATTTTTAAACAGTTCGAAGTCGGCGTAATTTGTCTCCCCTTTGTTGTTATTTTCCTACTCTTTGACGAGAGTGTAATTTGTTTCCACTTAACAGTTTGTCTCCGATGCATTTTCTAATTCTTCGGCCACAGCAAGATGTGTCTTATCTGAAGTTTCGCTCTCAGCTATTCGGCCCAATACATAAGAAAATGATCGGGGCATGGGGCTGAATTCCCGCACACCAGTGTACAGATGCGTATCTTCCATCTGTGGATAAATTTAAAGACAGAAAAAAAATAATAGTGAAACTGCTGAGAGATCACCAGAAAAGAAAACCTTTCGACCATAGCTCAATCTTTTATTCATGGCAAGCCACCAATTTCAATTACAACACATGACAGTAGGGATAACAAAACCCAAAGCCTTAACTGATAACAATTTGTTACTTTGCCTTAGAGTGCCTTGGACCGGAAAATCAGCACCATTTGGGTTAAGACGGTTTTAAGGCATGGCGATCTTACAATTAGCGTTACAAATCAATTACTTATACACATGTGTGCTTGTATGTTTAAAAGGTATCATATAACAAATGTTGTCAATAGCTTCAGCTGTGGTGTTATGATCAATATAAGTATGTAATGAGGCTTCCGATTAATGGGCGTAAACTTGCTCTAGTAAATATATAGCTTTGGTAAAGCAAACAAGATGAGGAGGACCTTTGCTTTTATCTTAATTTAAGCTATTTCAATTGACTGCAGAACAAATACCTGCGCGAGAGAACAAATAAAATTAAAGGTAAAAGATACATTATAACATTTCTACGTCAACTAGAAGCATCCATTTAAATGTTACCACAAACCTTGTGAGACGGGTTCATTGATGTTGCCTCACGCTCTGTAATGTCGAAAGGGACTGCATACGGAACGACACAGTCGTAATGGCCGTCGTCGGGGAAGACATCATAATGATCGCTGTTCGTGTCATTGAATTCTGCAATTAAAATATATCAAAATTGTCATTTAATGCGTTAAAAAGGTTACAACACATCATATGGTAATACCTTTGTTGTTTTTATTAAATACACTGTGAATAAAATTATGTGAACGTTTTACAAAGTGATATAATTGCGTAAATTATGTTAAGCATATATTATTTAAGAAATGACGTATGGATTACCGTTTACTAAATATAACTTGGTAATGTAATGATATCCAGCACTCACCTTCTGGACTATTCGATGTTGGAAGTGCATTTCTAAACATGAAATAACGAAGTGATAATTATATTGTAAACTATATACTGTAAGAAAAAATGTTGATTTGGAAACAATTTTTACCATATAATATTCACAGTTTAGTAATTTTATTTGAATCTCAACTTTGAACAAAAAGTGATCAGTGCGAAACGTATGTACTTACAGCTGAACGGCTTTCTTCCCTGTATTTGAAAACAAAAGAATGTATTTTCTTATGTAGATATCAACAACTGTTTATTAATTATGAGCATTGCGTTGAATGAAAATTTTGCTTACATAATATTAAAGCTGGTAAATTGGGATAATGTGTTTTTACAACAAGCCTATATTATATAAAAAAAAACAGAAACTTTGTTCTTGTACATTTCCAAAATTCGTTTATTTGCCAAACGCCTATATAATACACGACTCTACATACAATACACAAATTACACGTAAAATAAGGATGAAACATTGGGTCACCGCCCTGGAACTCTAAGTCCGAATCCACATCGGGGTTTAAATTGGTTATTGGTTAAACACACATAGCGTAGCATAAACCAAAAAACACACATGATTAAAACATAAATATGATAAAAGCATTTCGATTGTTGCTGATGTTGCGTTTTTTCTCTTATATGAGAAGATATATTAGCAAAAAAAAGGAAGTAGTAAGTTGTGTAGTAGACAAAGTAAACTTAATAGCAGTAGCCTTAGTTTAGGTAGTAGTTGTTGTTGTTGCGGCAGTAGTTAAAGTAGTAGTACAAGAAGTTGTAGTAAGAGCTGTTGTTGATGTTGTTGTTTTAGATGAAGTCACAGTAATACTACGATTACTACTAGTGCTGTATAGTACTAATATTAGAATGTGCAGTAGTATCAAAAGACATTCAATAAGAAGTAGTATTATAATTAGTGGAACTAGTAAAAGTAGAAGTAGTAGAAGTAGAAGTAGTAGAAGTAGTAGTAGAAGTAGTAGAAGAAATAGAAGAAGTAGTAGTATAAGTAGTTGTAGTAGAAGTAGTAGTAGTAGTAGTAGTAGTAGTAGAAGTAGTAGTAGTAGTAGAAGTAGTAGTAGTAGTAGTAGTAGTAGTAGTAGTAGTAGTAGTAGTAGTAGTAGTAGTAGTAGTAGTAGAAGTAGAAGTAGTAGTAGTAGTAGTAGTAGTAGCAGTAGTAGTTGTAGTTGTAGAAGTAGCAGAAGTAGTAGTAGTAATTGCACTGTGAATAAAATTATGTGAACGTTTAATATAGTGACCGCATTGCGTAAACCTCCATATACCATAAAACAAGTTATGTTAAACATATATTATTTAGGAAATGACGCATGGATTCCTGTTTACTAAATATAACTTGGTAATGTAATGTTATCCAGCACTCACCTTGTGGACTATTCCATGGTTGTAGTTCATACCTAAACAGGAAATAACGCAGTGATTTTTTTATTGTAAACTATTATATATTGTTATCGATAACGGTTATTTGAATAGAATTGTTGCTATTGTATATTCACATTTAAGTAATTTTATTTAAATTCCCTATCGAACAGACATTGATGTGTGCGAAACGTATTAACTTACAGCTGAACGGCTTTCCGAGCCATCTTCCCTGTATTTGGAATAAAAAGAGTGTCTTTTATTAGTCACAGGCACCTTGCATGAGCTGCTCACCCCTCTCCTAGATGCTACCCCCTCCCAAACCCTCAAAATTGTCCATTTGTTATCAACAATTACTAAAGAAAAAAAGTGAGTCGAACATTTTTTTTTACTTATAAATATATGACAAGGTATATGACTTCGACCCTTGAAATGCTGATATCGGAACACCAGCCAACTTCCGAAGCTCACTTCTCTATCAATTTTCAACCGATTTGCAGAACTTTAGAATCAAACAACGCAACCCAATCTGTTGCAATAATCTTCTTTCAAACTATTCCACGGAATGTTTTAACTTATTGCGTACCATATTTGACGCGGAAATAGTTTTAAACAAAGTTGTGCTCTCATTGGTTAATAACGGAGGTGGGGCTTTCCTGACTTTGATTGCACACCGAAAGTGAAAACATTCCGTTGAATAGTTTGAAAGCAGATTCTCACAACAGATTGGATTTGAATGGATATTTATGTTAGTAAGTGTTAACTTAGTTAAAATTTGAATTGTATGAGATGTGTAATTACAGTGCGAGTGACTATCAAACCGAATTATGCACGTTTGCAATGTATTTTCGTGGTAGCCAAATCGAATCTAGTAAATGTTTTTTGTTTTTTTTTAATTTGCTGTTTGATGACCGCTTTACGGTAGACTTGAGCGAACAGTTTTCAATTTATTCCGTTAGTACGAAGACTTTTACGTTGCTTAATATCAAGGTTTTGCAAATTGGTTGAAAATTGATTAAGTAGTGAGATTCGGAAATTCGCCTGTGTGCCGAGATCGGCATTTCAAGGGTCGAAGTCACATTCCTTGTCATATATATTAGTAAAAACACAAAATCGAATAACTTTTTTTTTATAGTTATTGTGTATAACAAATGGACAATTTTGACGGTTTTTAGAGGGTGGTAGCCGCTATGGGGAATGGGGGTAAAAGCTAGTGTCCGAGTACATGTGTTCTTAGTAAGATTTAAATAAATGTTGATTAATTATGAGTATTTCTTTAAATGAAAATTTTGTTAACGAAATATGAAAGCTGCTAAATTGTGATATTGTGTTTATACACCAAGCATACATTATATAGAAAAAATAGAAATTTAGGAGAGATTTTCGTGTAAATCTTCAATATTCGTTTATTTGCTTAACGCCTATAAAATACACAAATCTACATATAAAACAAACATTTATCATAAAACAAGGATTTAAAATTAGGTCACCGCCTTGGAACTGTCAGTCCAAAATATTCGGGATTTAAATCGTTTTATAGTTAAACACACCGCACACTAAGCTCGATATTAAAGCCACACACCTTGATATGAAGTATATGTTAATCAATACATATAGATGCAATTTGAAAGTGTGCACAATTTTCATTAAATCTATATCCTAGTTAGCACGTAATTTATTATTTTTCAACCGGGAATTACCGCTTTCAAAACCGAAAGTAGGATTTCTATATTATACGTCCATTTCGACAAAAGCGATTATTTTTAAGTTTTCAAGAGCAAAAAAGACAGATTTCTACCTTGTAATCACCAGATAAATTCTAATTGGCATAGATAAAATTAAATCTATAGCCTATTAAGCAAGTAATTTATTATTTTTCAAACGGTACCTCTTTTAAATCCGAACGTAGGATTTCTAGACGAACACGTACATTTCGACAAACGCGATTTTTTGTAAGTTTAAAAGCGCAAAAAAGACGGATTTTTAAATTGTACCCACCAGATATATTCTAATTGGCAGAGATAAAATATGTTTCTTATTTATTCTTAAATTTACTATGCAATATAAGGTTAGTGGCTCAAATAACAAAACACTCATAGAATTGCTATTAAAATAATTAAAAACAATACAAGAGAGTAGTAAGTTGATTTCATTGCAATTTAATAATATAATGGTTTCAATATACAAGAGTAACAGAATTACGACTTTTTGATGCACGATAAAATGAAATAAATAAACGTATGATCTCAATCCCTTCTTGTTGACAAGATTTAAGAACCCTATCATATAGTGCATTTATTAATGTTTCTTACTTTTCTTCCGTCGGATACACCAACAAGCAATGGCGGTGAAGCCAACTATCAGCAGACATAATCCCAAAGTGGTTGTAATCACTATAATTGTCCACGATTGTTTTGTATCTTCCTTGGCTATGGTATTAAAAAATATATATATAACCGAATTGCTGTAATTATGAAAGACACACTGTTTATAGTACTTGCATTTGGAAAACTAACAGACACACACACATGTGTGTAAGTTTCAAGATTCTAGTGCTAATAGTGTAGGAGAAGATAGTGTCCGACCACGCCAACCCAAAATTTTGTTTTAACATAACTTCTTTATTTATTCACCAACTGACTTTAAATTAATACTGAACATCTCTTATGACAAAACGATCTATCTCGACCATCCATGTCCACATTACCCACCCCAGGGCCATTGATGAAGGTAAAGGCAGCTTGTTGCCCGTCCTCTTTCAAATTTATCGAGAGGTCCTCGGGTACTACTTTCCCGTACCCCCACATTTTGTTTCGTTCCCAAAATGTTTCGTACCAACTTTTTTTCGTTTTTTTTTTTAATAACTTAGTATAATAA